>PVIR01002193.1:0-106275 GCA_004026965.1 Petromus typicus
TGATGAAATTTTCCAATGGGTTAGCAAGTTTTGAAAATGAAGGACAAAAAAATTATTTTAGATTGGTTGTACATCATTTATTGATGAGTAGAGACTGTAAGATTCACAACATTTTTGAGTGGGCATCTGACCTAAAATCATAGTTGTCATATTTCTTGAGTGTAATTAGATGTGGAACAGCATTTTACATTGTTTAAAAACAAGCAGTGGGGAAGAAATGTGAAAGTTTTCCTGTCTGTCTTAAATGATAGGTCAAGCTACACAGAAATCTGTCTGGTTTTAGAAACTAGCATTTGGTCCCAGATTGTCCAATTATCTGGGCCATCAGCCTCAGGTCCGGGCTGTCCACAGTGATGCTTTCTGGGACCAAGACCAAGGCTTCTAGGCCAATAAAAACCTTTACTGACGTCATGAGGCCGGAACTGGAGAGGGAGCGAGGGAAGGAAGCCTGCAAGCATCTGTGGAAGGAGATATTTGACCCATGCTGTTCAGGATAAGAGTTTTTAACCTTTCAGTGAGTCTGCTGTGATACTGTATGTAAGAGCTCAGTCAACAATCCTAGTGCATGCTTAAGAAAAAGGCCAGAATTCTGAAGCTGGGAGGCTTTTGTCCCATCTTCTTTCTAACAGTGCACCTCCTCTCCAGTAGAGCCCACAGAGAAGTCCATTCAATTTTGTGGGACCTTGAGAAGTGCAGCCCTCAAGCATACCAACACCCCCTTAGTCAAATCCAGCGGTGTCTAGGATGATATTCACTTTGTCTTCTTAAAGAGGTTCCCATAGTCTTTTTGTGTGGATGAGATTTTATCACCATAAAGCTTTGATCAACCAGCTGGAGGCAACTTTCAGTGTTTTCCTCTGTCACAGTTTATGAAGTGATGTATAACAAGTACAATGCCAGCCCTCTGCCTGGGCCTACAGGACTGATAGGAAGGCTCCAAATACCACCCACACTCTGAAACATCTCTTCTGATGGCTTCCAGAAGTGCCTCACATGCCTACAGTATTTACCCTTTGGGACAAGGTATTGAAATGCAAACGGAACTGGGTTGGAGAAACCCATTAAGCTAACACCAGTCAGGGAGTTGGCTAGAGGAGAGACCTGGGAGAAACAATGCTGCTGGGTTTCAGGGTCCTAGTGAGAAGCCTCCTTGTGCTGGGAACTAGGGAGGGAGGCAGGTAAAGGCTCACACCAACTCCCCCATTTCTTTTTCTCTCCTCTTTTTATGCATCTGTCAGGTGCTTTTCCTTGAGCTGTATTTCAGAATTACTAATAGAACCAGTGCAATTCTTGTTTTCTGGCACCTATCATATCAGCACAGATCACACAGGGCCAGATTGAAATATTAGAAACAGACAACAATTAGTAAGTTGGTGGTTTGTATTTTTACATTAATTGAAAGCAAATGGGCCAGTATATTTGGTGGAGGAATACATGAAGAAGGAATTGTAACAGAACTCAACACTCTAAATATTTAGGAAGAAGTTTTGGGAGTGAAAACTATCTCAAATAATTTTGAAGAACTTGGAAGCAGAGTTCTTTCATGAAAGCACTCCAGTACATCTTTGGAAAAATGAATGGAACAAGAACAGAATGTGAAAAGATAAAGGGCTTGACTATCAGTGCCAGGCACAGTGAAGCAAAACAGTCACGTGGAAGACAGAACTTGAAATGGGTGCAGCCCAGCACAAGCTTCTGTCTCATTCCCTTGGTGTCCGCATGGTCTAGGTGCCTGTCTGAGACAGGGACTTCTCGAGGGAAACGGTGTCTTGTGGTGGGACTCCCACTGGTAGGCACAGCTCAGCTCAGACTTGGGATTCCAGCCATCCCAGGATTACTTGAAATGCACTGTAGCGGAGAGTAGAAAATTTCACCTGGCTCATGGCCTGCAACACTGGAAACTCACACACATCTAGTCAGCCTGTCAACAGGATCCCTCCCATCTTACCCTCACATATGCCCTGTGGAAATCTGGCTTGGCTTACCACATCATTTCTGTTTCAGGCTATCTTTAGGAACTATATTTTTAAAATTTCATTGCAGATTGTTGCAAATATACTCAAAAGTAGTGAGAGTAGGTGAATGGACCCACATATACCAATCACTGGCTTCCAAAAAGAGTTGATCTTATTAAACCATGCATGATCTTGTTTCATCTCTGCACCCAAATGTCCCCCAAAATCCCACATATACTGGACTACTACAAAGCAAACCACTGATTTCATAACATTTTTGTCCTTAAATATTAAAGTAAGTACATTCAAAAAGTTTGAGTTATTTAAAAAAGTTATAACCATATCACTGCCTTATAAATATTTTAAACAAAAAGCTCTTAGAACCATTAAGTCTTTTGAGTTCTTTTAAATGTGACTAGAGCAAAAGAGAAAAGTGATATGGTCAAGAATCAGGCCTTAGGTTCTAAGATGGGGCCATCCTGGATATCTGATAACCTTACTGTAACCCACTGGTACAATTGTCAAGTTCCTTTGCTGAGTTCACTTTTATTGTATGCAATAGAAAAAATATGGCTAATCAGATGTTCTGAAGCCCCTATTTATTAGCTACCTGGTCTCAGGCTAAACCTGAAGTGAATTTCCTCATAATAAAATGCAGTAAAACCAGAACTTATAGGAACAATGGTAATCGCTGACGACATTATTTGTCAGACATCTAGTTCATTGTGGAAGCTCAGAATTTCCCCTTTCATTTTGATTCTGAAACTGATGACATCTCTGATTTACTGAGTTCGCATGCATCCTCAGCTTGTCTCCTGTCTTCTCAGACCAGAGCAATTTTACTACCTCTCCTTTTACTTTCAAACTACCCATATCAGTATATTTGAGATGAGTTTCTTGTAGACAGCATATTGTTGGGTCATGAACTTGAATCCATTCTGTTGATCTCTGATCTATACAGATCATTTACACTTAATATAACTATTCATATGTGAGGACTTAAATCTACCAGTTTATTGTTGCTTTTCTTTCCTCTCTTTGTTTCTCTGTTTTATGTCTTTGTTTTCTTGCCAGCTACTTAAACGTTTGATGAAATTCCATTTTCATGTATCTGAATATTTGAAATTGTCATTATTTTCTTTATACACATTAACTACTATACCAAATGATGTTGCAATTTTTGCTTCAGCTGTCAAACTTTACTTAAAAAGCTAAAACCATATTTTTACTCAACTCTCTTTTTACTCATTATATCATTTATCTTTCTGATGTTTCTTTCTATTATCTCCTTTCCGTTTGAAAAAGTTCAATTAGGCATCCTTGTGGGATAATTCTGTGAAAACAAATTCTCTTTTTCCTCTTCTCCAGAATGCCTTATTTTCTTTTGTTCCTGAAGGATAGTTTTGCAGATTTAGAGTTCTTGGTTGACAGTTCTTTTCTTTAGCCACTTCTTCCTGAACTCCATGATTTCTGATGAAAAGTCTCCCCTAATTAGAATATTTTTCCCTTTCGGGTAAAGTGTCATTCTCCCCTAAGTGTTCCATTAAGCTTTAGATTTCCGAAATTTGGTTATGATGTATTGGTTATGAACTCATTGAGTTTATCTTGCTCAGCTTCTTGAATCTATAGGTTCATGCCTCCTGTCAAGTACAAGGCAATTTCAGCCAGTGTTCCTTTAAGTTACTTTATCCCCACTCTCTTCCATCCTTTCGGAACTCTGGCAACAAGCATATTAGATCTACAGTTATTATCCCACAGGTCCCTTAAGACGGTATTAAACTCTGCAGTCTATCTTCTGTCTGTTGTACAAACTGGATAATTTCTCTCTGCTTGTCATCAAGTTCTCAGATTCTTTTCCCAGTACCTCTCTGTTATTAAGTACATACAATGAGCATTAGGGGGGTATTGTATTTTTTAATTGTATCATTTCCATTTAGTTCTTTTCATGTCTTCCTTTTTTTCTTTTTCTTTCTTTCTTTCTTTTTTTTTTTTTTAAGGTTTTTTGAGACAAGGTCTTGCTTTGTGGTTCAGGCTGGCCCTGAACTCAGCCTCAAACTCACATCACATCAATCCTCCTGCCTTTGCCTTCCAAGTGCTAGGATGACAGGTGTGAGCCACCTGGCACTGTGGTATGTGGTACTGGTTGCTGCTGGGCTGAGTCTCCACGCCCAGTATTGTTATGTGGTTACTGGGGATGGAACCTGGGCCCTTGTGCTTGCAAGACAGGCCCTGGAACCACTGAGCTGTATCCCTGTCCCATGTCTTCCTTTTTTAATTTGTTTCAAGAATGTCCTTAAGTGTTTATTAGGGCATTTTTAATAGCATTTGCATTAAAATTCTTTTTTAGAAACTCCAAATTCTAAATGATGCCTCTGTTGATTATTATTTTTTAATTGTAGTTTTTCCAGTTCTTGGTATAACAGTTGATGTTTTTAATTATACCCTGGACATTGGGGTATTATGTTATGAGACTCTGGGTCCTGTTTAAATTTTCCATTTTATCAGGTGCTCATCTATTTACACTTAACACATGGGTCCAGTCTGTTCTATTTGTGTGCTGCCTCCAGGCCAAGCTGAAAACGTTTTCATCCACTCTATAGTTCTCAAACCTTCTGTCATGTTAATTATGATCAGGTTCACATGTGAATCACTTGGGGTCCACTCAGGACTCCATATGCAAGTTTAGAGAGTCCCTTTATCCAGTCCCTTCCTTTCTGAAACCCTCCTCTGACTCTGGGAAAAGAGGGAGTACAACATGCTGCTTCTGGGCAGGGGATGGAAGTCTAAGCTCCCACCCTGCCACGCTGGCATAAACACCAACGTGATCCTCACTACTAGTGGGCAGAGGATGACTGGGGGCAGCTTGAGTTGAGCAGGTATTGTCAAAATAGTTTCTGTTCTTGGTCCTGTGCTGAGAGAGAATGGCCCTTTCATGGAGCTCGAGTATCTGGACCTATGCTCTTGTTTAGATCTAGAAGGTCCACCCAAACACTCAGGAAGTTAGAAGTAGGGCTTTGGGTGGTGATTATGTCGTGGGGGTCCTATAACTAACTTGCTATTGAGAGGTAGAGTCTGGTCGGAGGAGGTGGATCACTGTGGGTGTGACTTAGAAGGGTGAGTCTCCCTCACTGGCTGCTCCCTTCTCTGCTTCCTGATGTTCAAGGCATAAACAGCTTTCTTCTGCTGTCTCCTTCTGCCTCGCCATTTCTACCTTGGAGCCAGCTGACCATGACCAAAATATACCTTTCCTCTTTTACGTTGTAGGTGTTGAGTATTTGGTCCCAGTAAAAGAAGAAAGAAATTGACTAGGGCACCCCCTTAATGTTTCTGGGTTAGAGGCTTCTCCGGCCTATGCCATAAGGCTTCTAGAAGACAAAAAGAAAGCACAGGGAAATCACGACCATACGGTTCCTCAAGTCCTGAGGTCCTAAGGCAGTCCACCTTCTTTCTTCTACTCTTTCTGATTCTTCCTTTGTTTGTTGTGTGACAACAGGGATTTTGGTTGTCTTCGTGGAAGGAATGGGGTTAAATAAACTTCTGTTAGTTTACTGTAGCTGTGACAAAAATACCTCAAATGTTCAACTCATAAGGAGGAAAGGTTTATGTTGGCTTACAGTTCCAGAGATTCCAGTCCACCATCACCTGACTTTACTACACTGGGCCTGTAGCAGTGCAGTATATCATGGCAGGAGCAAGACAGAAGAGGAGGATGTTTACTTCATGCTGTCTGGGAAGTGGAGGAGGGAGAAGAGGGCCGAGGTCCCAACATTCCTCCTAAAGGTACATCTGCAGTGACCTCACTTCTTTCCAGCAGTCCCCACTTTCCAATGACATCACAGGCGGAGATCCAAGTCTTTAACATGTGGCCTTCAGGGATAGTCAAGACCCGAAGTACAATACTTGTCCATCTGGCCTGGCTTTAGGGAATGGTTAGAGGACACTCTGGGACAAGTACAAGTTGGGAACCTGCTAAGTGAGAAATTGAGCCCATTTTGCCTCTTTTGTGGCCTCAGTAGTTTCTCTGGAGCTGCTTTCTGGAGGAAAGTGACTGTGGCACCAAAAGCAGTCTGGATTGTCTGTCTGTACCCTGCTGACCTTCACAGTGCCAGGGCTAAAGAGGGATGTCAAAGCACTGGATTAAAAACAGTGTCCTTAGTGCAAGACTTCTGGTCTTGAATCCCACAGTTGTGAATACAACTGGCCCACCCTTTACCTCTCAATACCTGAAGTTCTGCAAAAGCCAAAAATTAAGAAAGAAAATCAATCCTAGTGGTACCATTTCAACTCTGTAAGCAACTGATAAATTCAGCTCTCCAAATCACTATAAATGCAGATGTCCATGATAAAAAAAAATCACATGTAGTAGTAAAAGACTCAATTTTAAAAAGGAAAGATTATTTGAGAACCCAATAATTATATTTTCTCATGGAGGAAAGTATTGTTCTAGATCATATCTTATTGTCTCATTTTTAAAAGTTTACTTTTGTAGAAGTCAGTTCCCTGAAATGTTCATATCAGACAATTAAAAAATTCAGAATTAAAGTCTTATCTTTCACAGGTCTCAGATGCTTTTTTTTAATCCCTGGGTTCATCTATCAGGAAGCTACCTTTTTCCACATAGTGTTACATCTATGAGTTCTGCATCCATGGACTCAATTAAACTTGGATTGAAAACATTTAGAAAAGAATTGCATCTGTATTGAACATTACAGACAGTTCTCTGTGTTATCATTCTATAACCACACAGCATAACAACAATGTAAATGACATTTGTATTGCATTATGTATGATAAATCATTTAGAAATGAGTCACAGTACGCAGGAAGATGTGAGTAGGTTCTACATAAATACTACACCATTTTATGTAAGCAACTTGAGCATCTGTAGATTCTGATACATGAGAGGAGGGGATCCTGGAACCTGTTTCCATGAAAACCAACACAGCATGACTGTAACCAGTCGAGAATCAGTTATAAAGACTGCATTGAATCCCATATCTTCTAAACACTTAAAAGAAGTCACTCAAGGTAGACAAGAGTAGAAATGTGTGACCCTTTGATGCAGAATAAAGTTAAGTCAGGAATCTTTTCTAAAAAACAATTACCATGAATATCCATAATGATCTCTAATCATCCTTTCAGCTTCTGCATTCCTGGAATTTTCCTCCTGTACTTGAAAGCAAGAAGCTTTAAAAAGAAAAATCCCTTATTTTCGTGGAAAATTTCCAGTCGATTCTTAATTCTACCCATTAACTTTGTTCATTTGGCTTTCTTTGGATAATTAAAAAGAAGTGAAGAAAACTGATTAGCAGTGAATCAAGTCAAAACACTGATGTTGGCAGCCCCCCACTAGCCCGTTCCTCATTCTGGGAGCATAAGTTGTTCCCAAACATGTCTTTGTGGGTAAAACCTCTCGTAAGCAACCTAGAATTCCCTTTATAATTAATGTAAAACTGCAGAGTTTCCATCAACAGAAAAGTGAATTCCAGTATGAGGCACGGAATGACATGGCTAATTTAGCTTTGTAATGACATAAAGTATATAATCAGATGGCCATGGATAACCTCAGCATCCAGGCCCTGGGAATGTCCTGTTTCTGGCTGTGGTCTTTTGAGGATTGTCTGCTGTGGCCACAGAAGAAAGATAGGGGGCTTCTTGACTGACTGCAGCCCTGGCTCATGGAGGGACCCTGACTTCTGTCCTGCAGAATATATACACATGCATGTGGGGACGTAAGAGTCATGGGAGACTAGACTGAGCAGGAAGCCTGTACTCACCAACAATGCCAAAGGCGAGGAACTGGGCAGGTTGTCAATGTGTCCAGATAGCGGGGTGGATGTGTACATACTGGCTCTAGAAGTGAACACCTGCCAGAGGCCCTGAGAGACCCCCAGAGTCCCAGTGTGGTAGAAGTGAGTCACAGGCAGCCACATATACAAACACTTGTGCAACCCAGGCGTCCTCATCACAGCCCAAAGCCACTGTCGGTGCTGCAGAATGGGGGTAATTTTGCCACATTAATTTACAGACCAGGACATGCTGGGGCTGCAGAGAGGAAGAGCAGAAAACTGGTCCTAATGGGGGCCTGTGAAGGCCAACAAAGCCCTCTATGATCACAGGTGATGAGTGTCCAATCGTCGGCCCCAAACCTAGCATTCCGTTGGGTGGCTCTGCAAGCACTTTGGACTGCTGGTGGCTCCTGAAGCCCCATTGCTACCCAGGGGCAACTGGGCTCTCCACTTTGAGACCTCTCACCTTACCTTCAGGATTTGCCCCTGCCTATCTGCCTAGACACCCCTCCCTTCCCCACTGACATGAATCCCCATGTGGCACCCACACTCAGGGCCCCCAGGATATTTTGTCTAGCTTCTGGATTGACAGTAAAAATGTGGGACAGTTTGAATGAATCTTTTCATTTCAGACATCCATATTACCTATCAATTGATCCATAATGATTCCTCTGCCCTCTACTCTCACTTCCTTTCTTTTAGTTCCCACTACACCACCCCCTTCTTCATTGTCTTCACAGATTTCCTTCATGAAGTCATCCAAAGATGAAATGTAATGGTACAGTTTTACAAGAAGAAGTCCCCAGACTGTCAAGTCTTCATTGTAAGGATTTATGAAATTAGAGCACAAATCAGGAATGCAGGAAAAATTTTAAAAAATAATGCTTTGTCTCACCTGGAAATAGTTTAGAAAATACCACACAAGTCACTTGCGATGTCAGCTTCAGTATGGTCATTAAGATGTTATCACTGATGACCAGGTATGGTGAATGGAGTGTGGTATGTAGCATTTGAGACAGGAGCAGGAAAGAACATGAAATTGAACAACCCTTGACTGACTGCAGTTCCTTGATGGAATCCACAGGGTAAAAATATCAAAGTCAAAGACTTGAAAAGCACAATGTCCCACATCAAAGACTCAAGTAACAAAAGAATGTTCATTGCTATAATCAAGAGGGTCAGAAACATTCACCAAAGTGGATTCTCACTGCTTGTTGAACAAGTGATCAGAAACATGAGAGTGATGATTTTTAACTAACTATAATGAAACATATCTCAACCAAATGATTAATACCTGACACAAGTGAGGTCTCACTTAACATGTGCCTAGATGTCAAGAGTCTTTGCTCAGAGAGCTAATAGAGGATGAATACTACCAAAATGAGGGAATAAGCCAAGACTTAGGAAGATGTGGGATCCCCAAAAGGGAATCCAATAGGAGAAAGTAAAGAAAATTTGTAGGATTGTGACAAAGAGAAATCTGAGGTCAGTAGCTGTGTACAGAAGCTGTGTTTCATAGCATCCCTGAGAGTTCTCCATGACGGCTGGTGTAAGGTAACTGGGGACCATGATTGGAGCGTTCTGTCTTAAGAGGGACTTGGCTAGTGTCAGACATGGAATCCAGCAGCATATGTAAGAAATATGCAAGCCAGCTGTTAAACACAACCATTTAAAAATTAAATCATATAAACTTATAAATTAATATATGGGAAATAAAGTTAGTCACTTTCCCATTGTTGACATCCACATTTGCAGGAAGACAGATGTATTTTGGTTCACGGTTTCAGTGGGTTCAGTCCACAAAGCAGAAATGGCATGGTGAGGAGGACACAAAGAGGAAAGCTGCTCACCTCAGGCAGCCAGGAAGCAGAAGGTAGAAGGAAAATCTGGGGACGAGAATGCACTTTCCCAGGTCACAACGCAGTGACCCACCTCTTCCAACCAGCTCACATTTCTGAAGAGATTAGACCTTTGGGCAATATTTTAGATCTAAAGTAGAACACAGAGGTAAAACACATTCAAAACTCACCTGCTTTTCATTCTAATACTGCATTTGTCTAGCTCGTTTATTTTGAGATTGTTTACATTTATCATATAATAATCCCCTTATCCAAGATTTTGCTTTCCATGGTTTCAGTAATTTCATCAGCCATGGTCTGAAAATATTAAATGAAAAATTCCAGAAATAAGTAACAAATAGGTTTTAGATAATTTTTAATTTAGCAAGTTGTTACAATTGTTCTTATTATTGATCACTGTGTTTAATTTCTTACTGTACCTAATTTATAAATTAAACTTGATTACAGGTATGTACATATGTATAGGAAAAATAGGCTTTGGTACTATTCTTGGCTTTAGGCACTACTGAAGGTTTTGGAATGTATCTCCTGAAAATCACAGGATATATTAGATTTGTATGGTAGAAGCATAATATACCCTCTTGCCAACTCTATATTTGGTAATGTCACAATGATCACTTGATATTGTTGAGGATGAGCATATTTACATTTTAGAATTGACAAAAGTAAAAAATCAGGGCTTGATTCATCATTGGATTTTCTATAAGAAAATAATTAAGACATTGTTAATAATGCAGATTAAACTTTAAAGTATGGCAAGGCGGAGGCCATTTTACTGGGCATAGCAAGAAAAGAATCAGGTAATTTTTTTTCAGTAATCCAAAACAAATACTTTACATTTGTAAGTCAGCAAGGAGTCACTCACATGTTTGACAAATAAAATATGAGTGAAATTTTTTTCACTCTTTTGAGAAGTCTCCACACTAACTTCCACAGTGGTTGCACCATTCTATACTCCCACCAACAATGGAGAAATGTTCTTTTTCTCCACAGTCCCACCAGCAATTGTTATTGGTTGATTTCTTGATAACAGCAATCCTTTGTGGAGTGAGATGAAATCTCAGGGTTGTTTAAATCTGCATCTCACAAACGACCAGTGATGCTGAACATTTTTCATATATTAATTTCTGCTTAGATGTCTTCATCTGAGAAATGTATATTCATTTCAGATTCCCATTTTTGGACTGGATATTTAAATGTGGAGGTTTTGAGTTCTTTATATATTCTGGATACCAGTCCTTTGTCCAAAGAACAGCTAGCAAAAGAATTTTTCCCACTCTGTGAGCTGTCTCTTCACTCCACTGGGGGTTTCTTTTGCTATTCAAAAGTTTTTTAATAAGATGAGATTCTACTTGTTGATTCTTTGTAATATTTCCCATATGATAATGATTTTGTTCACAAAATCTTTACCTACATCTTTATCTACATTCTGTCTTCCAGCAGATTTAGTGTTTCTATTTTAATATTTAGATCTTTGATCCCTTTGGATTTTAGTTTACTGCCTGGTGAGAGACACGAATCTTGTTTTAAACTTTGGCATGTGGAAAGCTAGTTTTCTCAGCACCATTTATTAAAGAGGCCTTCCAGTGAAGGTATTTGGCACTTTGTCAAAGATAAGGTAGCTGAATGTGTTTGGAGTTGTTTCTACATTTTCTAATCTGTTTCATGGATTCTCATGTCTGTTTTTTTGTTTTGTTTTTTTGCCAGTTGTATGCTGCTTGTATCACAGTAGCTTTGTTGTACAGTTTCAAGTCAAAGATTGTGATACCCCTTGCCTTGCTTTGTTGATCAGAATTGTTTTTGCTATTCTAGATGTCTTCTGGTTCCAAATGAATTTTAGGACTGTTTTCTCTAATTTAGTGAGGTATGCTAAAACTAGAGGTCCTATGTGACCCAGCTATTCCCCTTTTTGGTATCTTTCTGAGAAAATTAAAAGCATCACACCACAGTGATATACGCACACCTGTGTTTATAGAAGTACAATTTATAATAGATAAATCTTGGAAACAGCACAAACATTCATCAGCCTATGAATGGATAAAGAAGATGTGAATTTTTGTTGTACAGTGGAGTTCTACTCTCCAATAAAGGATAAACTTGGGCCGAGATTTAGCTCAAGTGGTACTATACCTACCCTGTAAGCATGAGGGCCCAAGTTCAATCCCCAGTACGGAAACAACAACAACAACAATAAAAAGAAGGATAAATTTGAGATATTTCTAGCTAAATGAATACACTTTGAGACTATACTTTTAAGTGAAATAAACCAGACACACATATGCAAGTATTTGTGAGGAACAGAAAATAAATATAAGAACTAAAATGTATAATAGATATTGTGTATAGGAAGAAAGTGGACGTAGAACTAGGAAAGGAAGGGAAAAGGTAAAAATAGAAACAAACCTTTTATAAAAAAGGAGGAAAAGAGGGTTTGAAGGGAAAGGAAGGTAATGGGGGAAAAAAGAACCAAGATATATTATGTACAGGTACAAATTTCCTATGAAGAATATCGTTCTGATATTTATCTAAAATGTATTGATAAAAAATTAAAAATAAAAAAGGGATTTAGCTCAGTGGTTCTGACATTTGCCTCATAAACATAGGGTCCTGAGTTTGAGCCCCAGTGCACCTCCCAGAAAAATATAAATAAAATATTAAGGGGTGGGATTTAGCTCAGTGGTTCCCATGCCTGATTCACAAGCACAAGGTCCCAAGTTTGATCCCTGGTACAAAAAAATTAATATCCTAGAATTCAGTAAAAAACCTTTCCACAATTTTGTCTGACTGTTAACATAAGAGAATATATCAACTACTCGTGTAAGAACTGCACTCTTTGTTATAGACAGAAGACACTGGCAAAAGCAATAGAAGTGTTCTGGGAGAAATAATTATTTGGAAGTTACAAGCAACAGCATAGTATGTCTTATTGCTAATTCTAAAGAATATGCAACATGTTTGATGTCAGTAATATTTAGAAAGAACCTACATAGATATAAATGCATACTTTTTTCAGAGAGGAAGTTGTTAAAACATTTTCCACCCACAACTGCCTCTGGCTAACAAAATAAAACAAAACAAACATAAGACTGGAACTTTACTCAATATGTTTGCCCTGAAATGAGTTGAATGGTCCTTTTGGAATGTTTGCAGAGAGCTTAGTTGAGTTAGACAAAAACTAAGTCAATGATAAAACAAAATAAATTTTAACTCAAGTAACAAAGAAAGATTGCACCAGACAGGAAATACAACCCCATCTCTGAATGGGTCAGCTTTCAATTTTTGCAGACAGAATAATGAATATTGATTTAACCAAACTTTGAGCTATTAAGTGCTGCGTGTTGTTGATTGTATGAGCCACAAAGAAAACAAGATGTCGGTGACGAATGGCAGTGAGCAATGGGATGTCCTCTGTGTCACTTCCAATTTTCAGACAGTTTAAAAAGTGTATGACTTGGAGTCGTTGTGGCTGACAGAGGAAGAATGTGTGTAAGAAAGAGGGATGATAGCTAGAAAACCACTAAAGGTGTCTGAGAGCTTAAATTTTAAATTTCAACTTGTCTTAAAAATCCTAACAAGAGACTAGTGTGTTGATTATAAGCTTGATGATAGTAGGTATTTTCAATAAGTTAAAAAATGTTAATAATACACTTTAAGTAGCATCCATAACATCATCATTCAGTGAAATCATTCAGTGAAATTAGTCCCTCACCACTCCCAGCTCCCTCCGAGACAGCACTGCGGCCTGGAAAATCTTCTAAATGAAGCTCAGCCGACGTCTGAGCTCTCAGCCTCCTTTACTTTCATGTTCCCTATATTAACTTGCACATTGGCTGTGCCTTGCTTTGTAGAATTTTCACAATGGGCAGGTTTGACTCTCACCACTCCACATTTATAGACGCGGGAACTGAGGCTCTCAGTGTTTCTTTGCCCACAAGGTCTCTCTCCCTGTCGCTGCTGGAGGCCTTGGGGTGGCCAAGAGCCGGGTGAGCCCCTCCCCAGCAGGCACTCTGATCACCGACTGACAGCGTCTTCTGTTCTGTGTGATCTTGGTAACCCTATCCGCCCTGTGCTTTCCCTGAGAAAAATAAATTAAAGCAAAGCCCTCTGAGTAGTCTCCACTCTACTTAATTGCCCTCTTTCACAGTCTGTTTGACAAACAGTCCAGGGTCTGGAGACTCTTCCAGCATGTATCTATCTTGCATGGTTAAGGCTGGAATTTCTTTGCAGTTCTCCTCAATGTAGAAAACATATTTTATATCTCGTATCTTGGTCCACACTGAAGCTGAGCCTTTCCCTCACAGAGCCCCACTACCCACCCAGAAGATCAGGGAGACTTTCAGAAAATAGCAAAGACTTAGGTCTACAACCAGAGAGTTGAGTCTGACACACAGCGATGCCCGCAGGAGAGAGCAGGCCAGCTGGTCTCACAGGTGTCCCGCCACCATCGCCAAAATGTGTCTCGTGTGACTGTATCCAAGTTGGGACAGAGTCACCTCCAGCCACAGGCCCTGAAACCAACATCTGATTCTGACCAGACGAAGCCTGCCTCCTACCTGTCTGCAGGAGGAACTGCAGCCTTTGTGTGCCTTTAGGAGGGGACCAGCAGGGAGGCAGGGTCTTGCTCTGTGGATTTGTCTATGTCAAAGCAGTGCTGATTTCTCTGAAGCTAACTAGAGGTCGTAGGATGACCACTTCTAGGTCGTGCCCGGGCGGCCCTGTCAGGGACACGCCCTCAGATGAGTCAGGGTGGCCCATCTGCACCTCACTTATGCTCTGCCAATGACTACATTTTAATACTTTTTGTGCAGCCAGAGGTTGACTCCTGGGATAACCACCATCTGCTCATCCCCCTGCTGCCAGCCCAAGTCTGGCCTCAACACCATTTGCGGTACAGATCACAGCTCTGTATAGTATGGACACAAATCACATGTACCCGTTTATGAACTTGAAGAAGAAACCAAAAGTGAGAGTCTTTTTTCAAGAGCAATCATCAGCCAGGGATTTAGTTCAGTGGCACTATGCCTACTTTACAAGCACAAGGGCCCGAGTTTGATCTCTGATACAGCCAAAAAAAAAAAAAAAAAAAGTAATCGCCATAATAAGGTTGAGCTGTTCTGGGAATCTGGATTCACAGCAGTTGTTAAAAAGACAAAACTTAGCCAAGGTATGATGCAGTAGGTATGACCCCTGAGTAGATGGACTCAGAGAGCTGAGACATCTGGGCACCTAGAATATGGCTACAGGTTTTGTCATTGCTCAGTAAGTGTTAGCCAATACTTTTGCTTATATGAGTTATATTTAAATTTAGAGGCAATAACACTGATGTTTATTTAGTGTTCAGTTCTGAGTTTTAAGATACATACAGAGTAGTGTTGGTATCTCCACTTTATGTCACAGGAGAATTCCGTGACCCAGCCACGTCCTGTGCTATCCCTACATAGTCAACCCCCTCCACAACAGAAACCCGTTGGAATCACTGATCTGTTTTCCTTTCTATAATTCTACATTTCCCAGAATGTCAGGTAAACAAACTCATTCATAAAACAGGTAGCCCTCTGGGGCTGGTTTCTTTTATTCCACATAGTAATTCTGAAATTCATGCATGTCACAATGTGTATCAATAGTTCACTCCTTTCCTTGCCAAGCAGTATTCTATGACACTTTGTCAACACCATTGCTTTGAGTCACCCATGAAGAAACACTTGAGTTGTTTCTGTGTATGATGATTATGAATACTGTGTCTACAAACAGTCCTTTGTGCAGACATGTTTTCGGTTCTATACAGCAAATTCCTATTGGGCCATGTAGCAAGTATGTGATTAAATCTATAAAAGGAACCAACAAACTAGTTTTCTCGGGTGGCTGCACAATTTTGCTGTGCCATCAGTGTGTTCAGTGCTGGCTGCTGCCACTTTCTTCCTGACACTTGGTACCGCAAGTATGTTATGTTCTATAAATTCAAATAGGTAGGAATGCTATCTCACCACAGGTTTCGCGTTTTCCTACGTCCTAATAATGTGGAGACTATTTCTCTGTCTGTGTTTGCTCTCTTGCAATCTGTTTGATGAAACTCTCCTCTCCTATGTTTCACCCACTTAAGAGAATTGAGTATTTTATTTTCTTCCTGTTGAGTTTTGAGAGTCTGTTACTTTAGATATAAGTCCTTGGTCTAATAACTCATTTCTTCCCAGAGGACGGCTCATCTTTTCATTTCCTTAATGATGCCTTTTGCACAGCATCTTAATTTTGATGAAATCTAATAAATGGAGTTTTTAAATGTCATATTTTTATGTCAAATGCCCTAATTCAATGGCATAAGCATATTCTTTCTTCTATAAGTATTATATACTGTTGTGCATTTTAGTCAGGGATCAAACTTGGGCTCTTGTGCTTTCAAGGTAGGCATGGTGCCACCTGAACCAAATCCCCAGCCCAGTGTTATGAGTCTTGAATCAGAGATTTTTTGAGGGTTTTAGCTTATGGATGTCTGATTATTCTACTGGGTACTATTAATATTATTTTTTAAAGCTCTGACTGCCTCAATTTTCCTTTCTGTAAGATTGAAGGTTTTTTCCTACAATGAAAAGATATAGGTGAAAAGTGCCTGGAGTGTGATTCATAGAAAAATAAATAGGTAAATATTGGTTTAAACAATGTGTGTGTGCACGCGCAAGTACGCACGTGGTCGACGTGCGCGCACACACACTGAGGGAGAGAGAGACAACGGGAGGGAAGGAACGAGAGAGAAATTGCAAAGCGCAGGCAAAGACTGAGACTGACTCTGCAATCACCAGGTAAAGCCTGCAAAGTTAACTCGAAGCCACTGGAGAGCACCAACTGCTGCCTCCGAGGTGACCCTTTCTCCAGCCTCTGCTGCAGGTGAGGCGCCCGGGTGGTTCTGGGAGTCCGGCCGGGCCTGGCGCGGCCCAGTGAGCGATCAGAAGAGCACGCTGAAAAAGTGAATTGACCTCAGCTGAAGTCCAATTCTATCCCTCGATGCTGTGAAGTGTAGCCGGTATGCCCGTGTGCCTGTAGTGTGCACAAGCGCGTGTGGTGTGTGCACAGCCCGTCTGTCTGCTCCTAGTCTTGCCCCCTCATGGGAGCTGCACTCTGTGAACAATTTACCCCAGAGACTTCAGGACCGCAGAAACTCATCCAACAAAGAGCTCATTTACTTCCTGACATGGTTAACGTCCTGATTTAATGGCCCTCCTATATCACACTCAGCACCTAAATTACAGGGCATCCCAGGCAATTACACGGCAGAGCCTCAGACTGCACCTCTAGCAAGAGCTGCTCATGCACCAGGCCAGCGCAAGGCTGTCCGCCCCTTTGCTTGAGCAGCCAGAGGACGGTTTCCGGCCCCTCCGGAGCTTCGAGCCTTCCCTGTCATTCAGGTTATGTGTGCAGCTCTAGATCGCTGTCCCCTGAGAGGATCAGCCACAGGAAATATTCTCAATTTGTAACCGCACATGCGATTACCAAAGAGACACGGCCGCTGTTTCTTGACTTGAGTGCTAGAAGAAAAAAAAATTCCCTTCTCCGTGGTGTGCTCTGAAATATCTCTGCGCTGAAAGATCATTTTCTATAATCCCTTTGGCGGGAAGGAGTCGTGGTCTGGATTTCACAAACAGGAGTCCCCACGCTTGCTACCAGCACAGCCGCAGTGCGAAAGCTGCCTCGAGGCACAGTTAGCACCTAACAAAAGTTCTCACAGAGTTTAAGAGAGTTTAAGTCCCTAGAACGAGTTATAAGGTTAATCATACACTAAAAAGGTCCTTACAGATGTCCAGAGCCTCAGTTCAAGGACCTACATCCCAGAGAACTGGTTGCGACCTATTGGCTGAAACTCTGTTCCCTGATCTTGCTCAGTCAATAATGACCTGAGAGTAAACTGAACAGTATAAAATCAAAGTTGTCTAGAAGTGAAATCTCGCTGTAAAAAATTAAGATCGCATTCTAAATTTTGATCCCGCTTTATAAATATGGACTATAAAATATATTATAATGAGGCAAAACAGGGAATGGCAAGTTATAAAATTAGCACTCGTGACAACCAAAAAATTACTGATGAGTCTGTAATTCTATCGATTTGATTTGCAAAAAAGGTCATGGAAAAGGAGAATCTTCCCACGAGAGAAGAGAAGGAGGATATAATAGTTTTGGCATTTGTATTATCTGATCCAAACATTGCATGATCCATTAAGAATCCTTAGACCCTTTATCTGACTCTTAAAAGAGACTCTTGTCCATCTGGGAGGACATATTCATCACGTGGCACTGCCACCATCATTGTTTATGCAACCAGGGCTCACATCGCCTTCCTACCATAGACGAACAGTCACTCCCTGAGGCTCAGTTTCCTCCTGTGTGAAACGGGCACAAAAGCTCCCATTGCAGAGTTGAAATAACTGCTATCACGCGAGTAAGGCACTTAGAAAGAGGTTTGGAGCACCTGCAATGGGAACATCCAACGCAGTTTAACTGATATGAGGGTCACAATTGCAATCAGATCGCACCCTAAAGATGGTCAAGTTAAAAGATGGGGCATTTCTTCGTGAGCTGGTGGTGAATTCATCAGTGCCAGCTCTCCCGTGCACACACCTGCACACACGTGCACCCGAGATGTAGAACCGAACCTAAGTACAAGCTGCTAGGCATTAGAACACCTTACTTCTTTGGGCTCATGATTATGAAATAATAGCAATTACAATAAAATTATTATTATTATGGTTATATCACTCTAAAGTCAAGCGCTGATGGAATTTATAAGAAAGATGAGCACACTATCCAGAAATCCACATACAGCTGCATTCGTGCTACATAAGCTGAGGAAAGAGAAATTTTAAAAGACCATAAAAGGGCTCATGCAAGTACAGAAATTAAAGAGAAAGTTCTCTATCCAACAAATTGAGGGGACACAGGCCATTCCCTCCACCTAGCAGCCAAAGGAAAGCCTGGCTCACAGGGGCAACTTAACGGGAAACATTCCTCAGCCCCGTGAACGACAGCTTGCTGTAGTTGATAGAGTGTAATTCAAAACACATTTGTCATTTTTCCTTATACCTAAATAAATAAATACCCAAGAGAAAGGGAAGCTGGCTGCAGTAATCTGATTTGGTGATGCTTCTCAGGAAAGAATGCACACCCAGCGGCTGGCACATCGCATGTGGAGGGCTAAAGCCAAGTAAAACAATGGGAGAGACCCACCACGTGGGCAAAGGGTGGAAAACGGCAAGCAGCACAGGCAGCGGAACCAAATGGACCCCTGGAGAGTTATATCATGTTCGGTGGATTGAGTCATGGTGGGAAGATTGGGGGAACAAGTCAAAATCCATTACTTAAGGAAGCATTCAGGCTCTAGTCACAGTTTTATAGGTTGAGTGTGAATATTCATAAAATGCACATTGGGTTTTATACGCCATGTTTCTGAACGATTTGCAGCAACGCCTTACCTTGGGGACACTTGGCACAGAAGAGTCAAATCTCAGATTGGGAAGCTGTTGGAGAAGCATTTGACCTCTATGGGGGCCACCCAGAAAAGACAAAGAATGGGGCACGGCTGCCCTGAAGACCAGGGGTGTGGGCAGAGGCCTCTGTGTGGTACAAGTGATGCCCCTTAGGCATCTCTTCTGACATTGTTGGTCATTAGCCAAAAACTGGGACTGCAAATGCCGTCTCAACCCGCAGAGGGCTAAGCCCTTCTGCATCGTGACAGAGGGTCCGTGTTACTTTTGACAGGAACTCTAAGAGCCTCTGAGGAGAAGGGTGAAGCTAGAAACCCTTAACTTCCTAGACTGTGAACTTCACAGATTTGGGGGCATAGTTCATCATCATACTTTTTTCCGCTTTATGTCCTAGATGTCTCTATTACTGTACATTTTCCACATGAACTTTCATTGAACTAATCTATATGGCCTCTCCAAATGATATGACTTAGCGTCTTTCATTCACCAAAAAGCCCAGTGCTACCCTTGTAAACCAAGAAAGTGAAATTAGATGAGTGAGACAATGGGATATGCGTTTCTCAAAGTGTGGCAGTTTTATTTTATCTGCTTTTGATATTTATAGTCAAATAAGAATGTTCATCAACCAAAAACTTCACCAGTAATTTTTTTTGTTTTACAAATGAATGCAATCAGTTTAGCAAATATTATTCTTAAAAGCAACTAGTGAATGAAAAATTTATAACTTTCCTATAGATCCTAGGTCCAAAATGAAACAGAAAGTAGAACTATAAAATATTGTGAAGAATAATATGAAATAAAGCAGATGTGTGTGCATAGAAATTTTCTCAGAGAAATTTCATAGCTTTAAGTACTTAATAATTATGTGCTCAACTAAAAAATTAAGATGAGAGCAACAAAATAAATCTGAGGAAACTGCAGAGAGAAGAGGTAAAAATAAAAAGGGAAAAGATGGGAAATGAAAAAACTGTCAAATAATTCAAGGTTGTTTCCCTCAGAGATAGACTAAAAAAATCAAATAATTTTAATTATTAAATTGTTAATCAAAATTAAAGGGAGAGGGAGCAGAACACAAAAGACAAAGTAAACATGGAAATAGAAATTCTCAGCTGGCAGTGAAATTTTTAAAACTATAAATTATTATCATGCTTAAACTACAAAAACAAATGTGAAAGATCTCATGGTTCTGTAAGAAAATATACATTACTAAAACAGAAACAAAGTAATTTGAGCAGTAAGACTTTTAAAATTATCCAAAAGTTATTTTTCAGAAATCTTCAGCTCACCTGATTTGGTAGATGAATTCTGTAGACAAATTCCATATGTTTTAGATGAGCCACGTGTACACACTGCTAGAAGCAAGTCTGCCTCCTTACACCACAGTCTGGAAAGGGACCTGTCAACCAATGGAGTTCAGTTTGAGATTGAGGATAGTCTAGTTTAGGACCTCTATTAGTAAAATGTAGTCAAAGGATTAGCTTATTCATAGATTCCAAAAAGGTATATTTTAACAAAAAGCATTCACAAATATTTTATTTGTACAAATGTGTGCCAGCATTTTGCTTAGCAACAAAGTCTTGCTATTGAAGTCAGAACCATCATCATAGTTACTTAAAATTACAATATATACTAAGATTGCTAGCCAGCATAATTACTTAGACAAGTGAAATAACATTAATTAGAGTTGAGATGGTAATGAATTTCTCATTATTTTCAAGTGGTGCAATAGGATTCCTGAAATGCACCCATACACACACACACACACACACACACACACACACACACACACTCTCTCTCTCTCTCTCTCTCTCATCACACACCCAGCACCCTGCACCCAGGAGGACAGACTAAAAAATTCCCATGGACAATAAGGGGATTTTCATAAGACCAAATTATCTAAAACTCATTTGAAATGAATTATATGCAACAATAATTCATTAGGAAGTATAGTAGAAGAAAGGGGTAGAAAAAGAAGAGAAACTATCTGGGACCATACTTAAAAAAGAAATGACAGGTCCTATGTTACTATACTATATGTATGATATCAAAGGATATAAGAAAAGATAAAATGGAGGATATTATTAAGCAGGAAAACTCAACTTTGTAATGATAGATTTTCTTAATAGGTGATCTTAATAAAAAACGCAATCATGTTTCCCCCTTTTCTTACCTGTACAATCTAACATCATATTCACATAGAAAAAAAAAAAAAGACATTTGATCATTTCCAGAAATGCTGAAAACCCAACAGCTGTGAGAAAGGATAACTCTTCCCATACCTGGAAAATTATAAGTAATAATTTGGTTTTCGTGTATGATTAGACAAAATGATTGGTAGACACGGCGTGAGGATAGAAAGAGAGAAACTGTGAATGTAACTTAGTGATGGGCTGCGGGCTTAACCCGCGGGGCGCAGGCTGGTCCCCAGCACTGCACACATGAAAGAGAGAGATTTCAACATATGAGCAAAACTGCATTTCTAACTAGCAAGGGAAGAGGTAGAGTTTTCAAAAATTAAGTTTAAAGAGTGGGCTATCAATCTGCAAATAAATATAAAACTTCTTATCTTGTTCCATTGAACCAAAATCTTCTAGATGGTTGAAATGTTTAAATACATACAAAAAGTGAAACTGACAAAATATTAGAAAACTCAAAAATATTTTTAAAATGTCTTTGAGTATTTTTGGAAGGCCTTTCTACACAAGACATATTGTCCTGGCACAGTAAGAGTTAGCGATCTGATTCTATTTAAGAAAAAAATCATCAAACATAGAGTAAGTCACAATCTGGGGGGAAATAGTTGTTAAAGGGCATAAACAGCTGATTCCCATAATATGTAATGATCTGATGAGATTCAATCAGAAAAAAGTAATAGAGAATAAGTAGAGCTACTTCTATGTCAAAGAGAGACACGAATGTCTGCCCAACCTCAAACACAAAATTAAATAAATTTTACTTAAAAATATAAGATTGTGGTCTTTGAAAGTGGCCACAGTAAAGTTTAATTTTGAGCACCGCTCTGAGGAAGCAGCACTCTTACTCAGCAGTCACTCGAGCTGTGACTGGACAGCTCAGGAGGTAAATCTGACACTGGCCAGCTCTCAATCCAGTGGCCCGTGGGAGCACATCCTTCAGCATCCCAGAGATGTGGAAAGACAAGCACAGAAGGAGGTCATTGGCAACAGCCTTTGTAACAACAACCTAGGTGCCCATCAGTTAACACAGGTTAAGTAAGTTATGATAGACCCAGACAACAGACTCTACCACGAAAGAGAAAATAGCACACCTACTCTCGAGAGGGGGACAAAGAATTAAACACAGTGAGGTCCTGTTTAGTGACGACTGTATAGAAGGTTAAGGGACTTTTGTAAAGCAACATGATCAAGGAGCCTAAACAACTTCTGATAGGGTCTGGCTGTGAGCCAGTTTGGTGAGCTCAGGAGTTGAGATTTGATTACTTCGCTTAATACTATGTATTCTTATATGTCCTATTGTATGTCCTTGTATGTCCTATATGTTCTATATGTCCTATATGTCCTTATATGTCCTATTATCATTATCATCACAGCACTCTTTAGAAATTTAAAAGTTTACTAAAACAGCAATAATAAATTTTTCAGTCACTCCAGAGAACAACTTTGGTAAGTGATCATGAATGGCTTGATCCTGGGGTGATAATCTTGGGTTGGTGCCTTCAGACTGGTGCTTCTGACAAGCCAGGTCTGCGTATCTTCTTGAAAGGATGACAGATGTACATCCGATCACCAGGAGTGGTATCCTGTGCACAGTAAGACTTGTAAGAGCCAGTGTTACAGTTTACCTGTTACCTGCAAAATGCACAGACAGTGACAAGGCCAGGAGGCAGAGGATGTGTGGCCACTCCCTGTGCTGTGGAAAGTGGGGGAGGACGAGACTCTCTAAAGTCCTGAAATATTTACACCCACATAAATTGGGCAACAAAGAGTCCCCTTGGAGAGGTGAGCTCACCTGGGAACTCAGGATGGGAGGAAGGCTGCTTCACACTGTACAATCTGACTTTCCCCCTATATATTCTATATGAATTGCCTTTTTAATTAAAAATAAATCTCCCATTAAGCCGATAATAAGCAGAAAGCACTCCTGTTCTAGCTACGAGGAATTCCACGTGCCCACGGCCTTTCTCTCTGCCCACTGATGCCTAAGCCATCAATAATCACAGAGCTTGATGTCATGCCAGTTCCCAGTGGTGCTGACAGACCCCAGCTCAAAAGTCCCTTTATGAGACCTTGTCCCTCGGTAAAGCTTGCAAATTGCTCTGATCTTAGCAGACAAAGCCATCGCTCATTCTCAATCTTAGAGGATCCTACACAATAACGTAAGAATTGGCGAAAATTACCCAAGATAAAGCGTTCTTTAGAACATCAAAGTCCCTGATTTCCAGGATGTAGGCTGCAGGTATGCGACAGGCCTGACAGCCTAGATGAGCAGCAGAGATAAAGCGAAAAGTGAAATTCTCTAGCCTGGCCGTGCCCCACATCAGACTCCGTGCTAGGGTTTCTGCAGAGCGGATTAATGTTATCCTCGGAGGTGTGAGCACATTTTGCTTTTACCTTTAAAACCAGGTAATCAGCAGCAGATAACAATCAGAGAAGGAAGCTTTAACCCTGGATGGCTGCGAAGCTTTTCTCTTCCTGCCTTTCTGATTCCACTCTGGTCTGGACACTTCTGCATCCTGCACTCGTGTGTCCCACGTTCTGGCTCAGGTCTTTGTTTTTCACTTTATGATGAGACCTCTTTCTCTTTCTACCATTATCAATGTGTGTTCAGGCACAACTGCAGCCCTGTCCACATTTTTGTAAGGCCAGCTCTGGTATAGTCCCCTGAGTGTGTGTTTATGTCACCCCTAAACACAGCCAACCTGGAGGTTCACCTGTTCCCCCAAAACATACACTTACAACACACAACAATGTGAGCCATGGTTTAACTGTTCTCATAGAGGAAAATGAGGGCAACTCACCCCCGAATTACTTCGCACTCTCACCTGACTTCTAAGCTCTAGCTATCTTCCTGGGAAGCAAGTATTTTACCAGCTAACAGAAAGCAGTGTGAACCTTTTCTGTTTGACAGCTGAACCATCAGTTTTACCTCATTCTATTTTAGCATCAAAAATTATGTTCATAAAAACAAGATGAGTGGCTGAATTAAGACAGCTCTTGGTCCTTCACTGTGCAGTATGGGAACCAGCATGGAAGAGGTTGGTTAATTTGGACTGGAGGATCCTCCTGCTACAGGAACAGAGAGGGGAGAGACAGACAGACAGACAGACAGGCAGGCAGAGAAAGGGAGAATGGAAAGGAAAGGAGGGAGCAGAAATAAGGAAAAGAAGACAGAGATACTGTGAAATAGAAAATATTCAAAGGGAAAAGGGGGAAGGGATAAGTAAAGAAGGGGAGTAAACATTTCATGGTTAAAAAGGACATAAACCTTATGTATATAGGGGGCATTGGGTTGTAGGGTGGGCAGGGGATTGGAGAAAAATGAGAAGTCATGTCATGTACTGGTACAAATTCTCAATGTTGATTGTGATCATGATGTGTATATAAAATGTACCAGTAAAGATTTTTAAATTTAAAATTTAAAAATTTTTAAAAAACTAAATTCAAATAATCTTAATGTGAATATATTTTTTGTGTGTATCACTGACCCCTAATAAGCCTGGAATGATATTTTCAAGGAAAGTAGAAAACAATGCAAGTAATTCCTGTACTCTGATCTCTGGCAGAGGAAGTTTAGTAATTTGTACAATGTATTACTTAGTTAAATGCTTCTTGGTCCTGGAAACAGCTAAAATACACTCAGATCAGTCAACAGGGAAATGCTATGAGATTAGGGTGGTCATCAAGTTAGTGGGTGTCTCTTTCAGAGCACAGCTGTGTTGGAAAAACACAAGACACGATCAGTAAACAGCCAGATTTCCAAAGAGCCAAATCCACACTCGTGTATTCCACTTGGCGTTGCTCTATTTTCCTCCCATTCTTTTTATTAGTACATTTGCATGACATAATGATTACATCTTCCACAGTGAGCTGGTACATGTACATAACACATCTTAATTCTTTCTTGTCCCTTTCTCCTCCATCTCTTGTTCCCTTTGCACAAGAACCATCTACTTATTTCCTATTATCTTTTTATTTTGCTCTTTATTTAGACCTTAGCTCTCTCATGTAAAAGAAACTGTGAGATTTAAGCTTATATGCTTGACTTACTGCATTAACATTATGATCTTACTGTGCATTCATTTTCCACAGAAGACTCGAGTCTACCCTTCTTTGTGGCACAGTAGCACCCCATTGTGTAAAAATGGCACATTTTCTTTCTCCACGCGTCTGATGGACACAAAGTTCCTTCCAAAGTGCAGGTTTTTTAAAGCTGCCTCTTCAGGAGGCTGGATATTCATTCCCACAATGTAGCTTGGGGACATTTTTGGAATTACTAGTTCATAGACCTCACCTCATTAGTGGTCTCATTGCCTTACTTATAAAAAAGATAGCATTATACATGATGATTTCTTTTTAACTAGATCTGAAAGAGTTAGAGCTGTTTTCACACATGAAGCCCATCCTTAAAGGACACAGACTTGTCCCTCCTGAGGGAAGTCCAAATCATGCACCCTCAGTGCTGAGCTGTCCCGTTGTGTTGGAGACAGGACTGGGTCACTGGGTGAAACCTGGGCCCACTCCTCAAGACAGCGTTGGTTGCTTGTGTGAGAACGCTCTCCCAGCACCAGCCTCAGGACTCCGATTGGCATGGATGGAATGGGCCCATACGACCAACAGCACATCCCTGACGCCTGCAGTCCAACCTGGTAAAGAGGGACACGGCCTTCAGATCTGCAGAAAATACCTCGGCATAGCACCTTGCCTCAGCTGAGACACACACACTGTTCTGGGGTCACCGAGAGTCAGAGTCCCAAGGTCACACGGAGCCAATGACTTCCGACAATTTCATCAGCTGATCAAGACTTAACCCAGAGGGACTCAGTCACAGGGGCTAATTTGGTCACAAAGGGAAGCAGAAGAGTGTGCAGGGCCACAGGAGGATGAAGGCCCCGAGCAGGCTGTCTGCGTCCGACCTCCTCAAGGAGCAGCAGCCTCAACACTCTTCTGTTGAGTATTTTGAAAATGGCCCGTTTGCTCTGCCTTTTGCTGCATGGTTAGCTCTGACCCTAATCAGAAAAACTAATATTTATGAACTACAGATTATTCCCAACCCCATGCATCAACACCTGAATGGCTTATCCTTTTTCAATGTAGGAAGCATCCAATTTCCTTTCATAAAGTCCCCTCTCTGCGAAATGCTTTCCTTCTTCTCAAAGCCTCCAAATGGTTCAGGTTTCGGGAGACATTCCTCATAGTTAGCAGAGCTTCCACTATGAGTCAGGCGTGTGTAAATTCAGGACCCTAAATTTACTTTAAAATTAAGAAAAGAGTTGCCTTCAGGGCTGGGATTAGTGGGACAAGAAATGAGGGGGATGACGTGGTGACTCAAAGTTCGCCCAGGTTTCTTGCCTTCCGGTGCACATATTCATGTGCTCTCCTATAGGTAAGGTGGGTGGAACAAACACTGTCCATCTCGTGAGAGGAAAGCTGTGACTTACCGAGAACCACACTCACCACACACCTGGGCTCCACGCCACTTCTGTCTTACACAGGCAAGTGTCATTTCGTTGCACAGACAAGGAAACTGAGGTTGAGGTGGAGGAGCCACACGGCAAAGAGAGGCTTCCGCTGCCTGGGGCTCACTCTAGCCACCCATGGCCACCACATGCACCACACTTGCCAAAAGTGTGTCCACGCCAAGGGAAATCCGTAGCAGGAAAACGTGTCTGTTCATTAACTGTCTTGTCTAGCATGACTGACTTTCTTTGCTGGCTTTTGTTTTTAGACTCCTACCACTGGATATTTTCAGGAAGCACTTGGCTCTTCTAAGGCACGTCTGAAACTGAACAGAACTGACAATGAAACCTGGGACAAGCTTAATAATTCATTACAAGTTTTTAAAACAAAAAAAGGTAGCGTAATGAGTAAAGACACCTGCACCATAATTTTGGTGCTTTAACCTCTTCTCATTCTTGCATTCTCCCTTATACTTACACAATTATAATGTGCATATATATATATATATATATGTATATATAAATAATATATATACATGTATATATAATTTAATGTTTCTCTTTTCAAAATGTTATAATTTCCCCCTTTACAGAATTTTCACAATTTGTGATTGTTGAATATCACACTATACAACTCTGACCTAGTGACATATACACTATATCCCACTTTTCCACCTGTACGTGACAGGCTGCAGTAAACACTCAATGAGCCCCTCCCCACAGCACTGCTCTTCAGCTTTCTTAGGATACATCGGGAGTATTTACCTGATACATATCACTAGTAACTTTCTTAAAGTGACAGAAGCCATTTGCCGTGCCGCATCTCGCAGCAATGCCACCTTTAACCCAACTTTGCCAGCCCACATAGGCACTCTGCCCAAGAGTGCTTGATGTACTTGGCTATTAACTATTCAAAAGGTCACATATTTTCTGAGGACCAAAGTACAGCATCAAAAGAAATATAAAAGTGAATTTTGTATGATTTTCATAATAGCACGTGAAGGCTTAACAAGACACGGTCCAGGAGCCACTTAGACCCCTGCCTTGATTGATAAGCAAATATGTGAAGACTTGAGACTCGTGTTACTGACGTCTCGTATGAGGTCAGTGAGAAACAGATGGACGAATCAACTAGGAGCAGGGGCTGCCTCCTTCTCCATCCCAGGTCAAAGCCCCAAGGTGAATCTGCCGCTGCTTCTAAACAGTTCTTCAGGCTTCCAAGTTACAAAACCGAAGAAAACTCACTGAGGGGCTGCAGACGGTCCCTGGGCTTCATCGTGACAAGTTTCTGGGACCTCTGTCTGCTTAGACCTTCCAGTCCTCCCTCCTCCACCACCCTGCA
The DNA here is from genome assembly GCA_004026965.1 of Petromus typicus. Lineage (NCBI taxonomy): Eukaryota > Metazoa > Chordata > Mammalia > Rodentia > Petromuridae > Petromus > Petromus typicus. The sequence continues at coordinate 28,066 of PVIR01002193.1, forward strand.
GCTCTCTGCTTTTATCTAGGACTTTAGAGCTCACTGGTTCCGATCTAAATCATTTAAAGAGTGACTTTCAAGTCGTATCTCTTAAGGAAAAGTACTGCTGGTTTCCAGCCTCTATCTGTCATTATACCCTCATGCATCTTGGGGAAATTAGCAACCTGATTCTTTCTCCGGCTGTCATTTAAAATAAAAAGCTTTCTTATTTGCCATCTCAAAAAAGTACAGTAAGCTGAGCAGCAGGCAGATGGGGTAATGAACCATAATTAACTGTAGTCGACAGCTTCCCAGTATCATATGGAGCTGCATGTTTCTCAGGGATGCAACTGGGGGTGATGTGCTTGCAATGTGCAACCGTGCTGTTCACGCAGAGGCCGGGTGTGCACGGAGTCTGCGTAGGGCCAAAGGAGTGGTGTGTCCTCAAGGTTCCCAGGGCTGCCATACCGCTGGGATACTGCATATACAGGCCAATATGTGATACTAAGTCAATAAAAACTCTGGTTACCTCTACTGTATATGTACTAGGGTCTTTCCAGAGGCTGTTGAAAGAAGCTGACAATTCATAGCAACGGCAGTCTTCTGGCTAAATACATTTCATTCCAAACCCACCTCACTGTGTTTGATGCAGGTCGGGTGCCCTTCTGAGTACTTCCTTCGGACTGGAGTGAAGCATGTCCACAAGGCTACGAGGAAGATTCTGCTACTGTCCCCAGACGAAGCACAGACAGGTAGGTGAGCCGTCCACCATCAGCAGAAGAACCTGGCTCTGAGGCCAAAACAGCAGGCAACTTGAGGCTTCATGCTCAGCTTCTTCGGGAGAACCAAGAGGCATCTAGCTCAGCCCCCAGCCTGGGGGGCGCACAACCTCTCTCACTGCCAAAGCCTGGACCTGAACTTGAACTGGAACCAGAATTAGAACTGAACTCAAGCAAAGGGGACTGCACCCTGAACCCTCGCGTTACAGAGGACCCCTCACTGACCCTGGTTCCATGGACTATTTTCTTTTTAGTGGTATGAAGCATTCCACTCAACAATTTTTCAGTTGTTTTCATTTTAAGTACAGTATTTGAATTACATGGGATATGTCACCCTTTCTCGTGAAGTAAGTTTTGTGTTAGATAAGTTTGCTTAACTGTAGCCAAGGGTTGTGAGCACTTTTAAAGTAGCCAACGCTAAGCCCCCCTGTTCAGTGTGGGAGCTTTGATAGGTGTATTGTTCACTTAGGAGATGTCCAGCTTAGGCTGGGCTTATCTGCATGTAGCTCAATGGTAAACTGAGGAGCAACTGTACAAATTAAAGAATGTCGCAAAGACATTCTACGAGATGTTAGTCTTGATCTCTTTAAAAGCCCATGTCTAGGAAGTGCTAGGGAGGGAAGGGAGGCTGTTAGATGACAGGAGATTAAAGAGATGTGGTGACTCTTCTTAGATGAAACTGCAGTATCGCCAGCTACCACAGTTAGAGGACACTTTGGAACGGTTTTCCAAGATGCGATAACTGTGTCATTCATGTAGAAGGATGTCCCATTTCTAGGAATGCATGTTGAGGACTTCAGGAGCAAAGGGTTATGATTTCTGTAATTTCATTTCAAACAGTGTGGTAAAGACAAGCATACAAGTACACATAGAGATAAAATAAATACGGCAAACACTAGCCGTTATTGACTGTAGGTAATGAGAACACTGATATTCATCATACTGCTTTTCAACTTTTCTATGTTTAAAATTCTTCATAATTTAAATTGGGGAAAAAAGTTGATCTGGCTAGATTTATTTTGGAATGTGCTAACCCAAATAAGACTCAAAACCAAACATTTAAAATTTTAGCGACAGAAGGTACCTGAGCTCAGGCTGGAGAGAAGTTACTGACGGACCCAATGGTTTGACTGACAAGAGGAATAGGTTCAAGTGGTCTGTTATACAATGTGGTGACTACAGCTAATAACGGTAACCTTTTAAAATGCTCACCACAAAATGAAAATTTTATGAGGTAATGCCTATTTTAACTAGCTAGATTCAACCAGTCCAGAAGATGTATGTATTTCAAATCATCATGTTTTGGGTGTTAAATATGTATATTTTTATCTGACAATTTTTACAAAATTTAAAAAATTTGAATAATATTTGATGGTCTTCACAATTTTAATAAAGTAGAAAAAATATCTGAAGTAGTGTTTATTTTAAATGTTTAGCAATTTTAAGAAGTTTATAATATAATCATGCAGTGTCATTTATATCAGTATAATGACCTGTATAATATAAATAATAATATAATGCTATAATAATATAATAACTATGCATGTAAATATAAGTAAGTGATTAGTGTATTTGACTCAGTGAAAAAAAAAATAAATAAAAGAGTTAGAAGAAAGACTCAGAACTTTGCCAGGAGAGTAAACTGAGCAGGAAACACGCAGTCTCAGTTCTGTACAACTCTTGTAGTGGAGCAGTAAGATGTACTAAACTCTAGCAAAAGAGAGCAAAGAGGGTGCTGTTTTTAATCATGTACTTCATGCTCACAGATGCATTTAACTGGTGCATGTGTAAAAATTCCTGGAAAGATCTGAATTTGTAGAAAATAGAGGTAAGGTAGTCATGCAAGGCATCATGGATACTATATGAAGTTATGTTCTTTGGATACCAGCACACTATCTATTGCACTCACCAGTAGGTTGTTAGTCAGATTTGTGACACTTTTAAATGTGAGTTTCAATTCTCTTAGGTACTGTTATTCAGTCAGGCTTTAGAACTGCACACTAGCAATCACTAGAAAGATGAAAGCAGATGGAATAATGGGGATCGTAGAAACTGCCTGGGGTGTTGTGCTTCGAGCCACGCCAGCAGAACTGCCACAGGGACGCTGGCTTCTAGAGGTGGCCAGGGACCTGGCAGGCTGTCTTACAAGTTTGGTTCAGAAGGCTGAAGTAGAACCCACTGAACACGGCCTTGATGAGCTGGGGTCCTTCTGCTCAAACTCCCACCCCAGTTCCCTGCTCTGAGTTTTCCCAGTTACAGCATGAATCAAATTACAGGCACCTCTGCTGTGTTTCCTGTGAGACAGCAGATCTTACTGTAACCAAATATTACCATCTCGGAAAAACCTTATGCAACTAAGCAGGATGCTTCATTCTCAGGCCACAGAGAAAAGCTTCTTTGTTTTGAGGTTGAACACCTGGAACACGTTATCCGCAGCAGCCACAGCAGCGTGGGGGCTCGGAAGACCTGATCACGCCCCTGTCTTCAGAGGCCACGCTGCGGGCTGCTGCCTCCAGCTCTGTGTGGGACAGTTGTGCTCGAGCTTGATCCCTGCAGCCGGCATGGGCACACGGCAACAGTATCCTCCAGCCATAGGCAGCATCCATGTGGGTACAATACACAGAGCTCCAAGGAAACTCTGGACAGATGAGAAGAGAAAGGGTGAGCGCTGAAATCTGCCTCCGCTTCCCCAGATCGCTCGTGCCCTCCTGCTACAGGGAGAGTAGGAGCTGCGCGTGCGTGGAAGAGAGGCCGAGGCCTGGCCTAGGCTCAGTCAGCCCTTGAAAGCAGACGCCTCTCCTAGAAAACCAGAAAGACACCATGTTTCCATTTCTGCTTCAAAAGAGCGACTCTCCAGAAGATAACAACGACTTGCTTCTCTTTTCTTTCTGCCAGGGCAGTGGCATGCAGCAGTCACAGAAAGGAAGGGCTCGTCGCACGAGACAGCCTGGAGCTGAGTGTCAGGGCTATGGCACTGACATAGCAAGCAAGGAAGATAGACGTGGAAACACTAGGAAACAAAATCTGTATATTTTATTTCAAAGGGCAACTCTTCATTAATGTCTTAGTCGTTGGGCAGCTCAGCGGGACACAGAGCAGCCATGACCTGGGCCTTCACTGATACAAGGAGAAGAAAGGACTTCCCAAGACAAACCCAGAGCCAAACACCAGCCTAAGTTTGTGAAGACACTCTTCAGGACGTGTTTGTATCACCCAGGGCCATCTTGAGCAAACAGGTCTTTGCTGGAAAGGAGCAGTTCATGTAGGTCGGGGCCTCACCACGCAGCTCCTGTACGGGGTGTGCAGTGTTCAAGCCTTCTGTGCCCTGGAGGAGGCCAATGTAGGTTTTGAGTCAGTCCTAGTATCACCGTCCCCCAATCTAAAGAGGCCCCAGGGCAGCTGAGTTAGAGAGAGATGTCCTGATGACAGCTCTGGCCTACAAAATAGGCCATTTCCCACATCTCTTAAGACGCCCATCTGAGATGACTGTAAAAACGGAACTTTTCCCCCTGAAGATAAAAAAACGTATGTCAATTCTAGTATGATATATTCAGTCACTTGCACAGAAATATTGAGAATAAATCTGGGCTGTGTGGCTAAAACATTAGCTAGAGGACGCCAAGCCTTAGCGTCCATCTCCACCACTGTGGTAATGAAGATTATATCTAAGCAAAGAACACCAGCTGGTGCTCATAGCATCTTAGACGGTTACTTGGGAAAATTAAGCCACCAAGGGGCAGAATGGTTAGGAATACATTTCTGTTGAGTTAGTTATTTTTAATAATTTAAAATACATTTTAATAAAGCCAATAGTTTTTGCTAAATTCCCAGGCAGCCTTTGAGAGGGACAGAAACCCAGGTAAAGCTATTTCTGAAGCTGTACTTCTGAACTAGGGATAAAGGGTTCTGTCCAAAGCACATTCCCCTAAGATGGTGGCAGTGCCATTAATTATTTCCTGCCCAGTGTTATGTTTCAAGGAACTTAGTGTGTTTTTATTCATTTAAGCTGATCTCTCTACCAAGATGCAATTCGCCTGCTTCATTTCGCTTTAAAGCAAGTTTAATTTACTTGATTAAAAGTACACCCATGTTCGGCATGTCTCACAAGGGCCAAGAGGAGACATTAATGAAGAGTTGCCCTTTGAAATAAAATATACAGATTTTGTTTCCTAGTGTTTCCACGTCTATCTTCCTTGCTTGCTTAGTTTTCATGTCGTATCCAATATCACAGAGACTGGCAGCAGAGAGACGTGGCAATGCTTCTCAGCAGGGCTGTTCTCCTGGCTCGTGGGCGTAACATATATTTTACAAGCACAATGAGATGTGAATTAGGGATCCACTTTTCTCTGTCCCCTTAGAAGAAATGCTTGTTGAGGCAGAAGTAGGGGCAAAGCATAGATGACTGTTATAAAAAGCACTCAGCAAAAGAAAGAAAATGCCCCTATTTCTTGGAACTTTCTGTCACTATAATCTCTTTCACAAAGTGATTTTTGATTAGCACATCCATGCAAACTGCAAACCTTAACAAAGAAAAAGGCTTTCCATTCACTAGAACTTGATACACGTAGAAAAATTAGACATTTTATATTTATTTGTACATTTATATCTTTGAGAGGGAAATATGCTCCATATATTATTTTTGCCATGATGTACAGAAAATCCTTAAGCAAATATATAATTAGCATTTAAAAATATGAAACATATTTATTTATAACCTACATCCACGCATTTATTTTTATTCATCTGAAAGAGTGAAACTATACTTCCTTGGATTAGTTTTTAGTTGGGAGTCTTGTTCAAATATATAATTAGACAAATTTTGAGCATACCCAATAGTTGTGAGGATGCTAAGTAGAGATCTTTTTCTAAACTTTAAAAAAAATCACACAGGTTGGAAGCTGTCTTTTCACCAAGTTCAATAGCTTAGCTATTCATTTCCTGTTACTAATAGCCAAGGTAATTAGACCATAATGAAAACTGGTTGCTTGGAAGATGACATTTGAAAATTGAAACTATTTTGCTGCTGTGTGGACTTCAGCATGGGGGCGGGGTCAGAGGCCCACGGTCCTTCCTGAGGGGAAGAAAGTTCTACAACCAAAGTGTCACCCCCCTAAAATCATTTCTTCCTGGGTAGACTCCAACATCCAGGAGGAAAAGTGACACTAGTTCTGGCTTTTTGTTTTTGTTTATTTTGGAATGGCAAATTCTTCATTAGTAAGGAAGTACCCCTGAAAGTTGCAGAATGACCCAGAATATATAGGAAATGTGTTTGCTAGTTTACTTTCTTTCTAGACATTGCTCATATACAGTGAAGAGACAAGTCTTCCAGAGCGTGTGTGTGTGTGTGTGTTGCTGGAGATTGACCAAGAGCCTTGCGAGGTCTACCACTGAGCTGTGGCCCAGCCCTCATACATCCTGATGTGTTTCTCAGCTGTAAATATATCCATTTGACCACCCCCAACTTCAAGGGACAACACATCTCCACCTTGAAAACTCTCAGATCCTTCCTGTTAACCTCCCACCCATGGAAACCACCATCTTGATTTATATTCCCCAGAGTGCTTTTGGCTGTGCTTAGATTTCACTCACTGGGACCATGAATCATGTACTCTGGATGCCTAGTTTCTTTATTTCAAGATCTTGAGTTGGAGACCCATCACATTGCTCTTTAGAGTTAGACTGTCACATTTTCGCTGCTATGTCCTTTTCCTTTGAATGGATGTACCACAGGGTATGTGTTCTATGTTTTCTAGACATCTGGGTTTTTCCTTGTTGGGGCTTGTATCAGTCAGCTTTCCCTCCCTTGACAAAGTGCCTGAGATGAGCAGCTTAGAAGGCTGAAAATGTATTTTGGCTCAGTTACAGTCCATGGTCAAGGGGCTTGTGGTGCAGCTGGACATCATGGGAGAAATGTGCAGTGGAGCAGAGCTGCTCACCTCATGGATGCCAGGACCCAGAGAACAGAGAAAGGAACTAAGAGTCCCCATTTCCCCTTGAGGACTGTTCTCCAGTGACCTCACTTCCTCCCACTCGGCCCTCCTTCCTAAGGGTCCCTCCTAGTGGCAACAGTATATGGGGACCAAGTCTTCAACACATGAGAATGAGTGAGACACGAGGCAGAGACAGAGACAAGGAGAAAGCTCAAGCTCCCTCTTGGGGAAGAGACTGGTCCAGGCTGAGCAGGCTTTGGAGTGTCCTGACTGGACAGGCCCAGGCCCAGGCCCTGGCCAACATGGTGACTGAAACTTCATGAGAGACCCTTAGCCAAGAGCACCGAGCTGAGCTGCTCCCAGACTCCTGAGTAACAAAATAAATGGTAATGGTTTTAAGCCTCTGAGCAACTTGTTACACAGCAATAGATAACTATAACAGGAAGTTATTAGCACAACTAGCCAGGTATTTCAGATCTGGATTCCTGAAACATGACAGAATGACCTATTTCCCTCTTGGAAGTGAGGTATGTAACTTTCTGGCTAATAAAATTGACCAAGACAGATGTGTGTCATGTTTGCGTGGGTGTTTTAAGAGGACATGTGTTGTCATCATCTCATTTTCCCCTGTGAAATCAGTGGCCACTGTTGAGAATAACAGGACAATCTCCACTAGCTTGAGGCCAAAAGTGGAGATATTAGGCAAAGCCTCGAGCTGACCTCCTTACAGACATGTAACAGCAAAGAAATAAACCTTCGTAGGTGCTTGTTACTGCTGCCTCACCTGACCTATGTTGGCTGAGGCAGGCAAGGAGATTCAGGATCCTGACACCCCACCCTGGTCCTCATACTCTCTGGACACAACAAAGCCAGCATTCCTCAAAGTTGGCAGAAGAGCACCCTTAGCACAGAGCAGCGGCGCCGTGTCCACTCCTGGGGGAGAAAGGGGTTCCCTGAGGGCTCCAAAAGCTCCCGGTGGCTCCCATTGATCAGAAGCCAGTGCATGAGAGAAGCTGGTGGGGTGAGGAGTGTAAGGTGTTAAGCAGAGGCCGCACGATCCGGTTCTGAGAGTCACAAAGTCAACAGTGACTGATCCTCTGCTTTCTTTTCCAGAACCGTAGAGGATTTAGGGAAATGACTGTCTGGCCACCCAGAAAACAAAGGCCAGTTAGGATTTGTTTTATTTTCTGTTCTTCCCAGATCAATCTGAGGTTCCCCAAGGATCCCTGTGGTTTCGAGCTTCCTCTGTGCCTGCTCTGATCTTCTCCACGCACCTCCCACCCCTCCCAGCCCCCCCAACCGTCCTTCCTCCCCTGCCCACAGCCTCCTCGCCCTCTCCCTCCTGTTGAGCTCCGGCTCCTCGTTAGGAAGTGTTAGAAAGTTGCTGGAGTGAGAAATGAGCCTGTGCGTGCTCGTTGTCCTAATTAAACTTCGACAAGGAGAGTGACAAGAGGCGACAGGGAGGAAACGGTGCCACCATCGGAGGCCCCGCTTGGGCTCAGGTTGAGAGGCCTTTGTCCCACAGAACAAAAGCCGTTGTTTGCATGTGTTAAACTCCATCAGGCTTCATGTGCCCCAGGTGCAAAACCTACACCCCAAATGCGTCCCAGCTTATACCACCTTCTTGGCCCGGATGGTCCCCAGCTGTCAGCCCAGATCTGAGCGGGTCTCACATCAAAGCTGCACTCCCTCCACCGAGGCCTTCTGCTCTAAGCCGAATTGTTGTTGCAACTCCCTTCAACAGCCCCCGCCTGTTGAATTAGGGCACTGAGGAGCCCCCATGGCATGGCTGGGCCCTGTGGTGTTGTTAATGAGGTAGGAAAGGCCAGGATCCTCCTCGCCTGGGCCTAGCATAATCACATAAAGCTGTTGCTTTGGAACAGGCTCAAACTGCCCCAGAGTCAATTTCCCTTGGAAGCAACGCAAAGCAGAGCTTCCTAGGAGAAGACACAATGCCAGCTATTGTCTCTGACACGTCCCCTGCAACTCCCAGAGATTAACCATCGGCTGGGATGCAGGAGCCTTGTGCAAATGCTATTGCTGATGCCTGGCCATGGTTTCCAGAACCCAGTCATTGCCCCCAGACTGGATGAGCTGGCTGGGAAGGAGAGGCCAGGCCCAGGGAGAGATGGATGCAGCTTTCAACACAGGACTTCCGTAGCTGGTGGTATCTCATGAGAAAGTGGAGAGGAGCCAGTGCTGGCCCTGCTCAGTCGCTGAGCCATGGCTGGGTCCCAGGAAGAGGGTCCCAAGTTTCTGGAACCCAGCTTGGTCTACCTAATGAGCCTTCAGAACATTCCTGGGAGACTCTACCCCAGAACCTCAAACCCAGCTTGCATTCCTTTATTCTTTTTCTTTTTTCACTGCTAGGGTGGGGCCCAGACCCACAGGCCTCTTAGGCATATGCTGTACCACAGAGCTCCACCCCGACCCAGAGCTCGCATTTCTACCAAGCACTTTAAGCAACCTTCTGGGTCTTAACTTACCAACCACTTCTCCCTCTTTCTAAGTGTCATCCAATCCTAAGGGCTCAGGCAGCTTCCTGGAAGTGACTGTGACAGGAAGGATGCTCCCGTCACACTCACCAGACCAGCTGTCCTCACATGGGGTATTTGAACTACCCCATTTCATGTTTCAAGGAACCAAAGTGGGCTGGGATAGTAAAGAGGTGAGTGACCCAGGTCTGGGACTACAGAAGAGATGGAGAGAGTGAGCGGCGCATGTCTGCTGAGTGGCAGGTGGAGAGTGAAGACTACCACGGAAGCTGTATGTCCCATCTACCCCCACTGTGCACAGGGAAACAGGCATCTGCGGTGTTTACTGAGCACTGATGGACTCTGAAAACCTCTAGACCACTACAGTTCTAGGATAAGCAAGACATAGGGCCCCTCTATCGATGGAGAGACTCAGAAGCCAACAAGCAAGCACAGTCCAAGACTTAACAGAAGGTGCAGAAGGCTCCAAAGACACCAGGTGTAAAGGGACCAGGAGGAAGGCTCCCATGAGGGCTGCGCCTGCTCAGGCCTCCAGGATCAGTAGATTTTGCAGAGAGGAAGGAAGTATGGAGGCTTTGATGAAGTATAATTACAAAGAGGTCAAGAGTACTTGTTCCCCTCCAGCCCTGGCATCTGACTCTGCGGCATTCCTACCAACCTGACTTTGCCGAGCTGCCCCAGCCCAGCATCTCTCACAGCCTCCCCTGCGGCAGCCTGGTGCTGAGATGGGCATCCAAGAATACTTACTGATCCTAAAAACGAAGACACTCTTTGGAGCTCTGGAAACCAAAGGGACCCGCTGAACCCAAGAGATCACTCTTGGCTACCAGCATGTGTGAAATCACTTGTGAGGTATTTTGTTGTGTGTTTCTTCTTAACTATATATTGTTTTTAGAGGGTGGTGTACAGACCCAACCCAAGAATACCTTGGCTCGGACTCAGCTAGATGAAACTTTAAAAAATGATTTAATGTTGTGTTAGACTGTTGCATATTAAAGCAATGTCATGCCTTCTAAGAAACCGGAGTCTGAGCCCAAAAGCCATGCCTTGGGCAATTGAAACTCACTTTTCAAGGGAGCAACTGTAACATTTGGCTCGATATATACAGCAGCCAGGACCTCAAATGACAGTGTGTAAATTCTCCTTCATTCCCAGGTTATGATGTTCACATTTTCTCCTCCCCTTCCTGAATCACACATTTCCAAATAGCAACTGTGGACGAGATGGGAGGACGCTTGGGGTGGAGGGGAGTGAAGGCACTATTGGGTGGCAAGGTCACAGTCACCATGCTGCAAGGACATGGTGGGGGTAGGTATCGGGTGTGCTGCCTGCTCCAGCTGTGCAGCTGAGGGGCCTCTGTACAGCGCTTCACAGACAATTACTGGGCTCTTGGCCCACAGCACATGTGCTGGGGAACCAAGCCAGGAGGCGCCAGGATGAGCCAGCACAGGGACACCGTGGGCCCAAGAAGCCTCACAAGGTAACCACAGGCGGAAACCTGGAGAACGAAGCCCTTCCCACTGTCCCAGAAAATGCAGCTCACTTAAAATGAGCTCCTTGCCTTGAAGTGGGCTTGGCAGGCCCAGCTGTTGAAAGGCAAAAGAGAAAAAAAAAAGAAAGAAAGAAAAAGGAAGAAACTCAACATGTTTTACATTTGTCTGGCCTACACATCTAGCTGGGCTCCTTCCAGCCCACCCCGCACCCACCCCACGTGCTGAACTGACAAGCAGATTCAGAACAAAAGGCGTTCAGAGCCGTCCTTGCCACAAGACCAGACCAAGGGGGGAGGCGGTCTTTAAATACTGTTTCATGCACTTATTATTTTTAGTCAGCAAATAGGTAGCAGCCTGCCAGGTCCTCTTGGGAGTCATTGCAAGTCTCCTCACTGTGGCCTCACTGGCCAATACTTTAGGGGGTCCCTCATCCCCCTGAGAGGCCACCTCCACTAGGAAGAGAAAGGAAGGATCCAATATCTCGAGGTCTGAAATCCTTCCTTCTGCATTCTCGTCCCTGAGCCTCAGCTCTGATCACCTTCATCCTTGTGTCTGTGCTCAGGCCCAGCGTGGAAACTAACTTGCCTCGTGTGAAGGGTGAAGTCAGCTTCCCTCAGCTTCCCAGGCAAGCATTATCCTGCTGAGTTACACCTGTTCTTGTAGGCGTTAAGCGGCAGTGAGCTGAGGCGAGCAGAGGAGGCCATTGTACTGAGGGGACGAGGTCCACCCTGGACTCTGATGAGCCTTTGAAGAGTCAGCGAAACTCTCCCTCAGACATCGTGAGCAAGACAAGCCAAGCAGATGTCAGCACAGGGATGCTCAGAGAAAAGTTCTTCAAAAGGGAGAGAATTAAAGTAGGAGGTAGCTTTTGTTTCCCTTTCCCCCTTGGAAAGGCAACTTGGGACCAATGTAAGGGTGGGTGTTACAAGCCAAAAAAAACCAGAGTGGGGGGTCTCTGATGAACGACTTCGAGCCGCATTGCCAGCCCGATACCTCTCATCTCTGTACTTTCGCTACGTGAAAAAGAACCACAATTGCCTTGAGGTCACTGTGTTTTCAGCCTCTGTCACTAACAGCAGAATGAAACCTAACAGAGCTTCCCTTCTTCGCTCTTCAGAGAGTCACCAGCATGTACATGGCACATGTGATGTGTATGTTCTCCCTGGGTGCTGTAAGCCAGCTGTGTGCCTGTCGGGAGCTCGGGCTGGGCTCGGAGTTGACACATGACGTGGCTCTGGAAATGTTCACTGGATGAGAAGTCTCCCTCTGTGGTTCCACTGGTGGCTGCCATATTGGTATCCCCTCTTCCATGCAGTTCGACAAGATTCAAGGGTGATGTAAGCCAAGGCCCTGCAAGGTCAGCGTTCTGGCTAGAGTGCACAGGAGGGAAAGTCTGTATTTATTCATAACAAAACCAGTCTTTTTGAAGCATCTGCGATGGGCCACACACCATACTGTGGCTTAGATGCAGCAGGCACAATGTAGGCAGGTGGCATCCCTTACATTAGGCTATGCCCATGTCTGTGATCTATTGCTGCATAACTGTCCTTGAACTCATGGCTTAGGACCAAATTATTTCCTCCATTTGGGGACATTCAGGGAGGCTAAGCCAGGGGCCCCTCTGTGGTCTCCACTCACTTGCTTGGAGCCTTGGGCGGGGGTGGCAAGGAGACTGGGCTCAGCTGCCATGTTGGGATAACTGGGGCTTTCTCTTTCTGGGGTCTTCAGTCCTCCTCTTCTTTAAGCTCCCTTTCTATGCAGTTGTTCCTCCAGGATATCTGGACATTTTACATGGAGTCATAGGCCCCCCAAATTACACAGGCCGAAGCCACAGAACTTCCTGAGGTTCAGGCCTGGACTGGCCTAGCATTCAGTACTTGGTGTGTTCTGTCGTTAAGTCCGAGGTAAGGCCAGGGCAGAGTGAGCATGAGAGGGAACTGAAGAAGGGCACGGACACCAAGAAGGTGTTCAGAGGGCCACCTGTAGGGATTAGATGCTGCCGTAAGGCTGCAAAGGGGCAAAGGCCCCACACCACTGAGAGTGAGAATGAAGCCTAGGAGCCCACCTCCACAGCTCACTCATCCTCCTCACTCAGCTTCTTAGGTGAAAGGTTACTGTCATAGCCTGTGTCCCATTGCTACACCAAAACGCCTGTGGCTGAGTAGTGTATAAAGGAAAGAAGTTCATTTAGCTTGCCATTTTAGAGGCTAACAGTCCAAACAGCATGGCAAGCAGTGAGGGCCTCGTGGCAGATACTATCGTGGTAGTAGCACATGCAGGAAAGATCACCCTGGGGGACAAGCCAGAGAGAGATCCAGGGATCAGGCTCACTCCTGACTCATGAAACTCCCAGGAGAAGTGCTTTAATCCCTCCCCAGGACATGCCCTCCAATGACCTCACCACCTCCTACCAGGCCCCGCCTCTTACAAGTCCCATTACCTTTCACATTGCTAAAAAAGATCACATTCCCAACACATATCCAAACTGGAGCAGATGCTTCTTGTCTTAGCCCATTTTCTATTGCTGTAAGTGAATGGCATGGAGTGAATAATTTATAGAGAAAAACATGTATTTCTTTTAGGTGCTGGGAAATCCAAAGGCAAGGGCCTGCACCAAGGGGAACGCTGCCGAGTCCAAAGGGCATCACAGGACGAGACAGAGCACATGTGCCAGCTCGGGTCATCCTTGCATGTCCATGGGGCCACACCCTCTGACCTTGTGTAATCTTTCTTATTCCCAAAGATTCCACCTCCAAACACTGAGATTAAATGACTTTGGAGATTAAATGTCAACATGAGTTCTGGTAGGGACATTATGTTGCCTATCTATAGTTTGCTGCACTGAAGAGTTCCAGAGAAAACTATCACCAAGATGAAGGGCGATTGGCTGGAAAAGGGCCACACAAGGTCAGGGACACCCACACAAGGCGCCCACGGCCATTAGCTCCTCTGTTCCCTGCAGCCCATCTTTATGGATTTCTGCCTGTGCATGTCATTAGCCTGGGTGAAAATGTCCTCACATGCATTTTACCTTCCTAAACCAAGACTTCTCAACGCAGCAGGTACAAGGAGCCCCAAGAAATGAAGTGCTCCGGAAAAGGGGTAGATACTCCAAGGAATGTCCCCCTAAAACGTGAGGATTCCCTTTGACCACCAATAACTGGCTCTGTCCAAAATAGTTTTGGATTCAGAGTTCCCAGCTGGCCCAGCCCTGCCCCTCTCAGCCTTCAGGGTAGGGCAAGAGAAAGAATGTAATCAGAGTTAGGGCTTAATGAAGTGAACCGTGATAACCGTAAACAGGCAGTTTGGGATTTGGTTTGTTATTTTGTACAAGGCAGTACCTTTCAATAGCAACTGGTGTTAGGGTCAAGCTTAACAGTTTCATGTCACCAACAAAAAAAAAACAGTGATGCCATTGTTACAGCGCCACACTTTCCCTCCTCAAAATGGGATTGGTCTTGCGGATTGGGAAGGTGAGCACAAATAAGTTTCCTCCATCACCCAAGTTACGAAAAGGAAGTTACTAGACTGTTTGAAAGACAAAAGCAAAAGAGGGTGGGCGGTAAGAAAGAGCTCTCCAGACAGTGATGTCTCTGGCTCTCTGCCCACACTTTCACTGTGTTTAATACATGTCTGTCTCGTGGGCAGTAAACTGACCAACTTGAGGAGGAAGAGTAAACGTGGGTATTGGACCTGATGTGCAGGTGGAGCAGAAATAGCTCCGTCACAGTGTAGAGCTGCAGGCTCTGGTTTAAGGACAATCAGAAAAAATGATTTTGACATTTAAGACCCCCAGGGTAGGTGCCACTGGGGTGTGCCATGCAGCCCAACATGTGTCCCACATGCGCATCTGCTGGTTCTGAAAGGCAGGTGGGCTTTGTGTCATATCCAAACACACAGGCAGGGTATTACCCAGTCACAGCCCCTGCTCTTGGTGCTCTCAGAGTCTTGGGCCATCTGGTGACTCTCAGCAAGTTCTTCCACTTTAAATCCCACCCTAAATAAATATGCCTCTGTGAAGGTGCAGGGGGCCCAGGCAGACAGAGCCACGCAGAGGGAATCAAGTGCCAATACTCCTGCCCCAGGCCTGTCTGATCAGGCCCTGCCCAGTGATGAAGACAGGACTCCCTTGCACCGTGGGCATGACTGAGCCAACTAGCCCAGGCTGAATTGTGCCAAAGCAGCGTGATGACACGGAGGAGATGCCAAGCATAAGGTCTTAGATATTTTTCTTTTTAAAAATCTTCCCTGTACCCAGGAAAACTATCCCTTGTCTCCACTTCGCCCTCTCTAGGATGTCACTAATACCTCACATTTATTGCTAATTATCTCAACCAGATGGAACTATCTCACCAACTAAATTACAACGTCCTTGAGCCTGGAAACCATGTCTATTGCTCTGGAGTCATGGTGTCTTGTTCATACAAAGCTTTTTAGCAAAATATAAAGTCCTTACTTTGCCAGATTGAACTTCTCACCTCTGACAGGAATAAACCAAGGGGAGACTTGGCAAACACCTACAGGCCAGTTCTCCTGTGACAGAGATAAAGTCAGCATGGACTAGGGTACAGTGGCCTGGCACCCTCCATCAGGCTCAGTCACATGGAACTCTACAGCAATGGACCATGAGTTACCTTCAGTCCACAGTTCATTCACCTACAAAAGAAATACATAGTTTCAGAGATTGGTATGGTCTCTATCAAGTCTCAACACTAGGCTAGCTCTTGGTAATGTTATTTCATCTATAAACACCCCAAGCATGAGTAGAAAAACCAGAACATCATTTTCTGTTGTTCTAGCCTATGGACCCATTCTAATTGCTCTGGAAATAGTATCACTCCTGGTACATTCTCTGCAGACCCACTAATAAACTACCCAACTCCTAGTTGGTGAATACACCAATTAATGAAATTTTGCATTTTGAATTTTGAATATTTTAGAGATTCTTGCAAGATCCAGTGGTGACCTGACCCTGGCCAACGGCATCACTTGGTGGCTGATGTGAGGTATCTATAGGCAGGCACTTCTGTTCTGGAAAGGGGAGTCCAGACAGCAAACCAGAAAAGACACCACAGAGAGGCTGCACCAGGAGGGCTGGGATGGCGCCCACACAGGCTGCTGAGCGGGGCTGCCGAGGAG
This sequence comes from Petromus typicus, assembly GCA_004026965.1. Taxonomy (NCBI): domain Eukaryota; kingdom Metazoa; phylum Chordata; class Mammalia; order Rodentia; family Petromuridae; genus Petromus; species Petromus typicus. Next base: position 43,872 of record PVIR01002193.1, read on the forward strand.
GGGCTTTGAGATGAGGCCAGTCCCGCAAAGACTGGACAAGAGGCAGGCGGTCAGGCATAGCTGCGACGCTAAGGCTGCACAGTGGGGAGGGGCCCGTGTTTTAGGGTAGAGCTCCCTTGATGGCTGTATCTGGGGAGCACACAGCACTGGGTACACAGGAGGCAGAGGGTGGCCAGTCCAAGGAAGCCCCAGGTGGGGAGGCTTAGGTTAGGGGTCAGGCAGGAGAGGGGTGTGGACAAGTAGAAGACCAGTGATGGTGGATATCTGACCTCGGCATCTTTATGTCTTATATCAGGATAACAATCTTTCAGAACACATTTAAAAATGAGGCCTTGGGTTGGAGGAACAGAAAGTCAGCTCTGCTTCCAGGTCTGTGCTGGGCCCTGGCCTTCCCTTGGTCCTCCCTAGTGCTGCGGATGACGTCACTGTAGCCCATGCAGCCTCCTCTCAGTACCCAGGGGAGCGGGTTCCAGGGTGCTGGTGGGTGCTAAAACCCACAGCTGCCCAAGTCCCTCATATAAAACAGTGGCATTTGCATAGAACATATATGCATCCTCCTGTACACTTTAAGTCCTCTCTAGAGGACACTATACCTAATTTGATGCAAATGGTGTGTAAACACTGTGTTGTTCAAGGAATAATGACAAGGGGAAAATTCAGTGCACATTCAGTATAGATACAATTTTTTTTCCCAAATGTTTTTGATCTACGGTTGGTTAAAGCCATGAATGTTGAACCTGCTGACACAGAGGCAGCTGTATTTCTATCCAGTCCAGCCTTCACGCAGGTGTCTCTGAAAAATTCCCTCTGCCTCAATCAGCCTTCCAGTCTATCCTACTGGAAACAAAAACAACCTTGACCTTGGCCAGTGAAGGCATGGTGGCCTTGGAGACCTCCTCCTTGAGCAGATGAGGAGTGACCACACACCCAGCCTCATTTGGCACCCTCCCTTGGAAATGCCCAGAGTCCAACCCCGGACCACCAGACATCTCCATAGCCATAGCTTTCTCCAAGGAGAAAGCTGAGGGTTACAGACCTCTACCGCATAATTCAGGTGCTAGAGACAGCAAATACTGGAGCTAAGACAGCTGGAACTAGTTACTTAACCTCTCTAAGTTCATAGCATAAAAGCTCAAGCTAGTAAAGGACACCAAGGTGAAATGAATGACTGCACCAATAAATGCATCGTTGTAATTTTACATATGCAAAGCCACAGGTCTATAATGTGCCCTCCCAGGCCGGACTACACATATTCTATAGTTTGGACATGTTCGAAAAGGATTCTGGGTCCCTGTAGTGCAGGACTGGGTGCCCAAGAAGACTACCAAGCCCTGCCCTCTTCAGCCTCCACCTTGAGCCACAGACCTGAGTTAGGGGGGCTGCTCTGACCCCACAGGGACAGCCTGCCCTGCCCTTGCCTCTCTGCCCTGGCCTGAGCCTTGGTCCGTCCCCTTACTCTGTCCTTGTGCCTGCTTCAGCCATCCGCTGACCAGAGTGGTCCTTTCCATGTCCTACCTCTGCCTTCCTGAAAAATCACCTTGTTGTGCCCCATAGCTCATGGGGTTTCACCTCTCACAGCCATAGTGTTTAAACCTCACTGTGCCCCAAAGGGCCTTAAGCTTGTCTTTTTCAAGCCCTTGAATTTAAGGCCAGTATATAAGTGATTTTTATTCAATGTAATGAAAATATAATTTCTTCTTATTAGCATTGCCTTTGTTTCCAGACCTCAGTCTTGTAACACCGTGTTTGTCAACAATCTGCCAAGCCACTCCTTAGCAGGTAGCGTCACAAGCTTCCAAAGGGTGAGTTCTCAGCTGGAATGAGCACTAGATCTCCCTGGAGCTCTCCTCCACTCTGAACGTAAACCATGAACCAGAAAGGCAAGGTGACCCACTCCAGCCATCCTGGCAAGGCGCACTCTAGGGGGGCAGCAGCCACTCATCCTGAACCAGCCAGCCAGGAGCCTGGTGGCTCTGCTCACACCGTGGCCAGCACTGGAAGTCCCTAGAGCACTTGGTGGCCCGGAGACTTAGTTTTCAGAGGGCCTCGCACCAGGACTAGGAGTCTGTACTGAAAATGGGCTCCTAGGAGACACTAGAGCTGCAGATGTAGAAAGGACACTTTGATAGTATCTTCTCAGAAGTGCAAAATCCTGAGCCCCACCTGAGACCCCTGAATTGGACAAGTCCCTTCACAAGACCCCAGAGGATGTGTGTGCATGTTCTGGTGCAAGAAGCTGGTTTCTTGGCTCACCTGTATCCTACACCTGTGGCAGACATAGCTAATCGATCAGGATGTGCTGATGATCCTCCACATAGTGCCGCAAGGCTCAAGCAACATGTTAGAGGCAGTGTGGTAATCAAATTTGGGAGCCCAGGAACAAGCAACCTTGATATATGGCTAAAGAAAGAGAGAGACGCCCGGGGTGGGGGGCAAGTCAGAACAAAGTTGAGCTTTCAGAAGTCAAAAGCCAGGAACATCTCCAAAGCGTCTGTAATTGGGGGTGAAACATAAACATACAAGATGAACTTGGAGCTGGCACGTGACAGGTCTTTGTTCCCTAAGTTGCTGCAGCCACTGAAAGGCCCTTGTGGGTCATTCAGAAACAAGGTGAGGAAGAAGGTTCTAGAAGGGCTGAGAAGCTACCCATGTGGCTGTAGGGTTCCTAGCCCAGGCTGGAAGAAGGGACCACAGTCCAAATCCCTAGCAAGAGAGGCTCAGGTGACATAAATGGAGAGTTCACCATACATCCGGCAGGGGCTGCTCTACCACCTCAGCATCGTAGTGAAGTTCTCATCCCTGAAGGAGGCCACGTCCTCTCCTCTGACAGAATCAGAGGGCAAGAGAGTTCAAAGTATGGGCTGCACAGGCCAAGGATTTAGCTCAGTGACACCACGCCTGAGTTTGATCCCACTACCTAAATAAATAAAAAACAATACAGAAAGAAAGGACTGGTTAATGCTGTGGCAGAAATCCTTCCCAGGCCGTGTACCTGCCAGGCTGACTTCCTAGCGCTCCTACATAGTTAACATTTGGCAATATATAACCTTTTGTGATCTTTGGTGTATTTTTGGTAGAGGGCCCTTGGCTGTCAGCTTCACAGGAGCAGCTGGGAAGAGTGAGGGTCAGGTGAGCACGCAGAGCCCGCAGAGCAGCCAGGTGGGGTGACACTTGAGAACTGGGCAGACTGGAGGGGCTGGGCTGAACTTCTGTCAGCTGCATCAAGAGTCAGGCTGAGGCAAAGGTGTCTGTATTTGTCTGTTTCTTCTTATGGTACTTGAGATTGAACCCAAGGCCTCCGCAGTGAGCTACATCCCTAGCCTTTTTATTTTGTTTTTATTTTGAGCCAGGGTCCCTGTAAGTTGCCTTGTGATCTTCTGCCTCAACCTCGTGGAGTGCTTTCCCATCTGTTTTACTGTCAAATCTGCTCTCTCCTGACCCCTTGCTGGGCCAGAATCATTACCCCATTTCCAGAAGGGGAAGAGGCAGACTCACAGAGGTAAGACACCAGGCCCAAGTTCATTCCTGCCTGACAGCCATGTCTGTCTGACCTCAAAGCCAGAAACCCTTTTCAGGAGTTATCAAGAAATCAGAGGAGTTTTGTGTGATGGGCTGGGGAGTAACGTACAGTGCTGACTGCATCCAGCTGAAGTTCTAGGTGCTATGCTATTAATAAGTTGATGTTTTGCTAATGTCCACTACAAATGCAAGGAACACATGTAACCGCCATTACACATGTGAGTTACAAATGTAACTGACAATCAGGCAGTGTTACCTATTACATTAGGTTCTGTGTTATATAGTTTATCAGTCGAGGCAATGGATTGACTGGAGTATATTTGACAAACTGTTTGCAAGAATGTAGAAGATACTACAATAATCTACAAGTTACATTTGTAATATAATTGGCAGAGCAAAATCAGTGTAAATTAGGGAAAGCCTGCCTCTAAAACATGACAACTTTCTACTCATCTTGGTCCCATGACATCTAGTGGCCAATAGGAGAATTGCAATGGAATCCGTGGCCACCATGAGCAGGTGCGAACTCTGGTACTGCATAAGATAAACGTGGGCCCAAAGTTGTGATAACTGAAGTATCTTTGGAATTCATAAGCTATACACTTAAGACATTTAAATTCAATCATCTTCCAATATCTATGATTATTTGCTACTCCAATTCATTGTCTCTTAATAACCTATGTTTGCAGTAACATAAAACACAATATATGATATAACCTGATATGACACAATAAAAGCTCAATGATTTGAAAACTCAGTAAGCAATGAGTAGTATTATAGAATGGAAAATGCTGTAGGTCACTCCTGGGAGTGAGGTGGCTGTTTTAGAAGTATCACAATGCCACATAAAAAGCTAGATAAAAGTATAGGTAAAAAGTTTTTGTGTCTGCTATACCTTATACATATAACAAGATATGATGGGCAATATAGAATTCTGGTCACAGGAGAAATTAACTCTGTCTCCCTTGTCATTTTCCAACCACAAAAGCATTGCTCTTAGAAGGTTCTGGGGAAATCTCATAGGAATGCAGATTTTGACAATCTCTTCCTCTTGTCTCCACCCAGAATTCACATAATTGTCAAAATCTAAGGGGAAATTCTTTTGTCAAGGGTACTAGTTATAGACAGTCTCCACTGAAGGACAAGATAAAGTCTTATTGCTGTGGGGACTAGGGTAGATGATTTGCCAAACCTTAACGCACTCAAATTATTTTTCAAACATTTTGGGTTTGGCAAAATGCAACTCACTAAGCCCCCTTTCCCGACATTTTTAGGCCCATGTGTATTTCAAAGGAAATTTAATATGTATGTTTCTGATTCACTCAGGCACAACTGTTTAGTGAGAATGACTCTGTGTCCAAGAATCTTCCCAAATCTTTATTTCATAAGCCCCTTTAAATGATTTCCCTTTTAAACAGGAAGTGTGTTTTGCCCAGAGCAAACTGAACTCAAACCCCAAAAAGATTCCAGTTGGGTCAAAATTTGGTCCTTGAGTGCTGAAGAAGGTCAGGAGTTGCGTTGTCACTGAGAACGTCAGGCACTGAGATGAGTATAACGCTACTAGCAAGGTGCTGAGACTATCCTGAGTGACATTTTATACTCTGAAACCAAGAGGGCTCCCTGCCCAGTGCCATGGGGACTTCTCCCCAGGGTAGGTGTTGCAGTTGAGAATTAATTGATGAAATAGCTTTATCTATTATAACAAGGTGAGTTTTGCCTTTGTTTTAAAATTCTCTACATGCTGAAAACACTGCACATCTACAGTGCTTGATTAAAATCAAAATAGTAGAATGATAGTAAGACTTCTTTTCATGCGCTGCTCTGTCATATAAAATGACATAATTTTCTACTCAATTTTGTTTTTCCTGTGACAGAATATGTTTAGGATTAAATTCTGCCATGCAGAACAGAAAACCCAAAAAGGAGGCTTTGATAAGACAGGATTCTACCTTACATGAAAAAGGTCGAAGGAAGAAAATCCAAGCCAAAAAGTCTGGTTCCAGGGCCATCAAAGACCTAGAATCTTCTGTTTCTGCTCCAACTTCCTAACCACAACAGTCTAATTTCAGAGTTGCTTTATCATCACAAGGTGAGTACTGGAGCCCAGCCCTCATGTCTACTTCCAGGTTTGTGGAGAATCTTCACAGACTGCCCTGTGAAAGCGCAAAGACTTCAGCCCAGATTTCTTTCATCACCCCTGTTGGTAAGAGGAGCTGATATATATGTATTATCAAAGTACATTGCTGCCCTCAGTAACATGGCACTCCATGAGCACAAAAAGATCAAACTAAGGGAGCCAAATGGCTATCAGCCATGTCCACCATGCTCTTTCCTAAGTTTGTCTCAACTCCTTGCTACCTGATGGTAGACCCAGGAACCATGACCTGGAAGGTTCTGAGTGTGTGAGGTCAACCCAAAGCTGGCATAGATATTGTGGTGTAGTCTCTATTTTTGTATAATTAGTGCTGCTTGCTGTTGCTTCTTGTATAAGTCAGATTAATTTGTGTGTGGAAGCTCTTCCATCAGAACCCAACAGGCTTGTGGACTACAGAGAAAGTGCCTGAAGAAACAGTGATAGCCCTTTTCTCCACACCCTTGTTGCTTATCAGATCATTTTCCTTCTGCTTCGGCATCTCCTGCCTCTGTTACCATCACTGAGTACTGCATTGTGAATCTCAAGTGTCCCCCATTGGCCCACGTGTCACTAGCCATGGTGGAACTTTGAGGAAGGGGGAATGAGAGGAAGTGATGTCACCGGGGGTGTGGTCTTGGGGGAGATTGGCACTTTGGGCTCTCTTCTTTCCCTCTTTGCTTTCTGGCTGCCCTGAGGTGAACAGACCTTCTCTGTCCCATTCTTCCACCATGACATCCTGAGCCACCACAGGCCCAAGCAATAGGGCTGAGACCATGGACCAAAAGCTCTGAAACTATGAGCTGAGGCAGGACTGTCCTCCTTCTAAATTGGCCATCTCAGGGACTTTGGTATAGTAACAGGGAGCTGAGGACCACGCTATTGAAAACTCAAGCCAACAGACTTCCGCTGACTCCGAGGTGTAGAATACTGATGTGGCACAGAGGGGGCTTGACCGGCCTTCTTTTGTAGTGAGCTTCAAAGGTTCAAGTTGGGCAACACAGGACAATCTGTACAAAATGAAGAATCTAATTCACTGCTTGTGAAAAGTCTCTCTTCCCTCAGCCCCAGCCCACTGGTTACTACCTTTTTATAGCCAAGAAAACTGAGGTTAAGCAGCCAACCCTGAGTCACCGCCAGCCGCCTCAAAGTTGCACTGGCTTCTCTGCATCAAAAATCCCTCCTAGCTCTCCAGGAAAGGATCCAGACTCCACGCCCAGGTCCTGACGCCTGACCTGAACTCCTGGACAGAGTGAGGCAAGCGGCCTGGTGGAGATAGGCTGCTCTGGGACACTCGGGAGTCTGAACTGGGCACCCCGCAGACGAGCTCAGGAAAAGTAAAATGCCATGGACTTCATAGCAATCCTCATCGTAATTATTAATCACCTTTGCTCTGACACTTGGCCCAGCCCACTAATGTTTATGGTTTAAAATTGGAATGGGGTGGAGCTCTGGGGGAGGTCCTCTGACTTCTCTTTCTTTCTTGATTATTTTTATTAAGAATTTATCAAACAAAGGCCCTCAGCTTAAATCCTTTGGCATAATAAAAAAGCAGGGAGTAGACAGTGCACTTCAGCAGAGCTGAACAAAAAATAAAAATAAAAATATGTCTTCACAGCGAAGTCGGCAGTGGGATCCTTGGCTGGGGACACTTCCTCAAGGCAGGGAGAAGGGAGGGGACTCCAAGGAGAACAGAAGACACCAGCCTCCGGGAAGAATAGGAAAGTTGAACAAGTGTACTTGGCAGTTATAAAGCCCTCTTTCATGGCGTTATCTTGCCCAGTCTCCCTACCCACTGGGAACGGGGAAGGAGAGCCTCCGAGTCAAGGCCACGCAGCTAGAATGGGGCAGGGATGCATTCAGCAAGTCCTGCCCAGACACCCCCGACCCACCATGAGTGACAGAGAGCCCTTCCTCTTCCTCCAACCCCAGTGGGTACCACCACGGCGGTGGGTTTGATTCCTCTGACAGCTGGAAGGGGCGTTCTCACTGGTTCACACCTTCACTATGTCCGACGTGGCCCTGATAGGGCGCCCTTGGGAAACAAGCGCTGGGGAATGAATAGGACAGGAGAATGTAGCAACCACGCTCCTCCACGCCCTGCACCACCCACCCCCACACCGTCTGCCCTGGGTTCCTCCAGGATGGTGGTGTTTGGGGCAAGCATCCACACGCCTCTGTTTACTCACCTGTAAAATGGGGAGAAGAGCACCCTGCCTTCATGCTGCCGCCAAGGAACAAGCCAGTGAGCAGAGGTGGAGCCTACTGGCCCGGACAAGCCTGGAGCCAGGCCCACCCTCCAGACCTGCTCCCCGAGAGCCTCTTGCTGTGACACTGCCTGTGGCTGGGGTGTTCTGCTCTGATCTCAGACTCCCAGGGTCACGTGGTCAGTTGTGGGTGGAGCTGCAGGTGAATCCCCAGGGCCCAGCGCCTCAGGTCACGAGGGTGTCTTTGGACTTCACATCTAGCAGACAGGTTCTTATCTTAAAGGAAGAAGACTTTGTAAACCCTGATCCCACATGCTTCCCCACACCCAGTCCAGGAATTATATAACCAACCCAATTTTCTCTGTGAATTTTCAAGTTTTTTTCCATTTTAAAAAAGACCCAACCAAGTGACAAATTCAACCCATCCAGGATTCCAGGTAAACTCTTGAGTAAGAGTTGTCTACGAACTTCTCAAGTTGCTGGACGTGGTGTAACACCAGGCCTGGGGCCCCCAGCAGACTCTGCAGGGTCAGATGCTGGGCTCAGCCTGGGCCCTGGCGCCTGGGGAAGGCATCAGCTCCGATGTTCTCAGGAGAACTAGACGGGATCCATGAGACCAGTGAGACAGGATGGCAGAGAGCCCCAGAAATGGAAGAGCAGGTGACAGGCCGCTGCCTTCACCCCGGGGCTCCCCGGCGTCAGTGAGCCCCGCAGTGCGTTCATGCAGTGGCCTCAGTCCCCTCTCCAGCCCCTGCGCACTGCATTTCAGCCCAGAACAGCAAAGGCCAAGGCATCCTAGGTCAGGGCCAGGTGAGGGCTCCTGACACACTTCAAAGCTTCCTCAAAGATACTGCAGTGAGGGAGGAGGCAGGCAGAAGGGGCCTCCAGAGAACACTGCTTGGGACTAGGGTACACAAGAGGCCGAGGATTAAAGTACTGCTTTGGTGAGAAGGTTCTGAGGGATGGCACCGGCCAGAAGCCCTTCCCACGTTTCAGATGGGCCCTGGGCATGTTCGCAGAGTTAAAGGGGTGATTCCGAGCTGGCTAAATGAGAGGTGCTGGATAGCTCTCTGTGGGAGCGAGGAGCAACACACAGCGGTAGAGGTTCAACTCTGAAAGCACATACCACGAAGATCTGTGTGTGTTTTGTTTCAATTTTCAATTTTCAATCTAGTTGTTATTTACACATTTAAGAAGCAAAATAACTGCATCTCAGATCTGTGGGCAGCAGGCCGTGCGCCTGCCTGAGCAGGTCAGAGGTCCACAGGCTGCCCTTTAGCTCAGGCCTCGGTGGGTGCTCGGTGTGTGAAGCCCCAGGGCCTCAGGCTCCAGGCAGACCCTCTGCTAGGGTGTCTGTCTGTCCTGCGCTGCAGACTGAGGCCAGGCCGAGGCACGTGTGCAGCCAGGAGCTCAGGGCCCGGGTCAGGGGTGCGGAGCAGCCGAGGCAAAGCAGCAGGTGCCGGGGCTGGAATGAGCCCCAGGGCCCCTCAACTCCCACCAGGAGCACACGGCCGCACGGCCTGGCTTGGGCGGGCTGGCTGGGGTGCGGTGGCCGCCCCCTCCTCCCTCCCTTCCCCTCCCGTCCCCTCCCCTCCCCTCCCCTCGCGCCGCCCTCTCTTCCTCGTCCCGAAGCCAATTCGCCGCCCCCTCGGGCAGGCAAGGGGCGCTCATAAAGCGCGCGAGCTGTCACCCGCGAGTCGGAGCCGCAGCCGGAGCCGGAGCCGCGCCGAGCCCAGCCGGCCGCAGACTCGGCCCGGCTGCAGCGGCCATGGCCACCACCAACGGGGCCGTGGAGAACGGGCAGCCCGACAGGAGGTCCGCGCTGCCGCGCCCGGTCCGCAACCTGGAGGTCAAGTTCACCAAGGTGAGGGCGCCCTCCGTGTGACGGTCGCGGGCCGGGACACCCGTCCTTCCCTGCGCAGAGGCGTCCGGGGCCGGCGCGGGCGCTGCGGGGCTCGGCGCTTGGAGCAAAAGCCGCGCTGCCCGACGTGTCCCGCCGGCCGAGGCGCGGAGGTGCGCGCTGCGGGACGCGACCCGGCTCTCTGCGCTCCGCACCGGGCAGTTTAGGGCCGAGGAAGTCGGCGTTGGGAGGGTCGGGCTCCGGAGACCCAAGGGAGGGCTTCAGAGCGCAGGACGCTTGGGGAGCTGCGGTCAGGAAGCGGGTCCAGGGCCGATGAGGGGGCGCATTGGTCATCTCCGTGCTCAGCTGTACCTGGTGCAGTAGCAGCAGCGCTGGGCCAGGAAGGAGTTCAGCGTGGAAACCAAGAACACGTTCCCGAAGGTTCCAGATCCGACCTGGGGAATCCGCGCGGCTGGGCAGAGCCTCTGGGTAGTTTGCGGCTGGGACGCTAGTCCTGTTTTCTGGGAAGCTGGAAGGCGGCCACTGCAGTGGGACCACCTGCCTGGGGCAGGAGGGAAAATGGCGATGCCTGGGGCAGAGCTTCAGGAGGCCTCCAGGGAGCACTCCGGGGCCTGGGACATGGGGCCCTTCAGGCGTCCTCGGCCTCCCCTCTCCAACCTTGGCTCCCATATTTCTGCATCTTATCCACTACTCCCAACTACAGCTGAAACAGGCTTAGAAAATTCCCTCATCGATTTTACTTTCAAAAGTAACAATTATTTCTCTCAAATAATTTTAATCAAGTGGAGAAAGTGGCAGACCACTCTGTGTGGGCTTCAGAATTTGGTCTTTTGGCCCATAATCCCCAAATTTGGCTGTGCCGACACTTAAATTATGTGACATTTAAATTAACTGTTTTCAGAGGGCTCTGTAATCAAGAGGCACGTCACGGGGAAAGGCTGGAAATTGTTTTTAATGTAGTTTCCTTAATAGTATCAGCTTCCGAGGGGAAAATTCCAACACAAATTCTGGGAACAGCGAGAATAGGGCCTTCATTTTTTTTTTCCTTTAGATCCTAACACTGATATTCAGTTGCTATCGTGTTTTTTTTTTTGGTGGTGATACTCTACTCTGTGTTAAGAGTTTTATAAAACTGCACAGGAGACAGAAAGTAAAGATATGTCTGCTCCTTTCCTTTCCACTTTGTTGAGTCCTTTCTGAGCTGCTGCCAAACTGAAGATTGTACCTTTCTGTGCGCGTCAGCAGCTCCTCCTCAGGCCCCGCAGACTTGCAAATGCAGCCCTTGTGGGGATGGATCTCAGAAGAGTCCGAGCAGCGAGTTATGAGTCTCGGTGGGACTCTTGTCTTCATCTTTGCCTGCTGAATAGTCTAAGCTATGCGTCCAAGCTAAGCTGGGGAAAGGTGCACTAGATGCAAGGAATCTGTGCTGGGCTCCTTAGGGGACGCCAGCAGGTGATGACTCCACTGCCTAACCCGGGACTGTGCCTCCTAAACCTGTGGGGACAAGGCCTCCCCTTGCGCCAGCCGGCTTCTGTGGTCTCCTCACTCCGAAGTAGCTGTGTGCCTAGCCGCCAGGCTGCCAGGCCAGGGGTGGGGTTGGGGGGTGTGCACTGCACCCTCAGGGAGCCTCTGGCCAGAGACGGGATGCCAAAAAGAAGAGGATGGAAGTGGAGACAGCAAAGTACGGAGTCAAAGCCCAGGGCAGGAGCCAGCGGGCCGGGTGGAGCGTGTGAGCCTCGATACTGTGTTCGGCAGTGACTCACCGTGCTTCCGCCTCACCGAGGATCGGTTTGGTCCTGGGCCTGGGCCGTGTGATCTCCCTGAGTGAGCAGCCTCTGGAGTGGTGACTTCGTCAGAGTCGCTCCACTTGTTCTTGGGTTTTAGCGTTGACCACAGAGCCAGGTAATGTGGTTGTAGCCAGCGGAGAGTCCCCCCGGGGTCCCTCCCTCAGGTCTTAGAGGACAGTGGCTCTTCCATTTTAAGGGCCCTTTTCATAATGTTTCTCCTGGTAGCAGAGATCTTCTTTAAGGATTTCTGGTTCACTAAAACAGTAGTTTTTATCATCTCTTTTGTGAAAATAAAATTCCCCCAAATCTCCTGAGACATGGTCCTTTTGAGTTTATCAGAGGGGCCCAGGGTCCAATGGGAGTGGCTGGAAGTGGTGTCCGTAGCGCTGCAGTCTTTGCCGGCTCCTTCCAGACCCTTGGGTAAAACGTGGATCGTGTCTGCAGCTCCATGTAGCTTCATTTTATCCTTCTATAAAGTTCCTTTCGTACTAATTCACAATTCAAAAGGAACTATTTCTTTCTAGACTCTTTCAAAGCAGTATTGCCGACACCATTGGTAGGCCGTGTCCATGAACCCTTTCCTTCCTGTGTTTTTGTTTTGTTTCAGTGGAGAGAAAATCAACAGTAGAAACCACTTACAAGATTATATAGAAATATGAATATAACAGAAAATGACTTTGCTAACTTAGAAACACTGGGATAGAAAAACATGGCTAGAATCAAGCAGTTTGAATATTTTTTAAAGTTGCTGGTTAGCAAGGACTATGGATCAATGTCATGAACAACCCATTAATTTTTTTTGGAGGCACATGGTTGGAGATGAAGTCGAGCAGACATTCGATCACTACAATCTGTTTCCATCCCCCCCCCTTTTATATTCCGTTTTGCCACCTTCTCATTTTCCCTCCCCTTTGGAACTGATACCAGGAAGGACCTAGAATCAGCAGTTTTCTCTGACAGTCTCTATCATCTAACCCACGGAATTTCATCTTCCTGCAAATGGGCCTGTCCTCCCCGCCGCCCTTTCTTCTCCACACTGACTTCACTCCTCCACTTATTAATTTCTCTCTGTTGCTGAGTAAATACTTGCTGCATCGCAAAAGTGAACTCCTGGATTTGGTTTCAGCTGGAAGAATAAACCTGTAATTGTAGCCTGGCCTCTTCTAGTAGACTTCCCTGGGGGCCTAGCCTCACATGGAAGGTGCCGAGCCTCCGGCCCACGGCCCACGGCAGCCTCTGCCCTGCCGGAGCCTATGCTCCATGCGTGGTCCCCACAAGGGGCAGCCTCACTTCCTTCCCGTGTGCGGCGGAGCTGTGACATCAGGATCCGGTGGAGGGCTCGTAACGAAGCCACAGACTCGAGCTCACGGCCTCCTCTCTTGTCTGTCTTGACCCAGGAGTGTTCTGGATAAATCCATTGCATATTCATTGAACTTAGCCCTTTGGTCACACAACTAGTCTTCCAAACAGTCTGGAGAGAAGCAGAATGAAAGCTATATATGAAAGCTTCGAGCCACTTCTGTACGTGGGGCTCGGGGCTGAGGCAGGCTGAGATGAGTCTGTTCTCTCTCTGGGCAGCTAGAGCCCCTGCCCCACCAGAGCAGGCTTCCTGTATTATCCATCACTTGCATTCCTGTTTCTTTCCCCAGATCCTTCTTTTAATGTCACTCTCCCCAGGCAGTTAGAATCAGAGTGAGCTAACAGTGCCGAACGCATACGTTTCAGCACAGGGACTCTGTATGTTGCTCTGGGCTCGTTCAGGCTGTGTGCTGTTTTCAACCATTCTCCTCACGGCTGCACTTCTGGATACTGGAGGTTCTCCGGGAAGCGAGATTTGTGGTTTATTTCTTGGGTTCTGGATCTCAATGGTGATTTGTTCTACCATGTACTGTCATTTGAAGACTTTTCTAACCCAGATGTCTAGCTTCATATTCCAACACTGGCTTTTATTAAGTACCAAATGATACAGTGATCATCCATATGTTGCTAATAATAATTATTATTATTTAGAAAAAAAGTTTTAAATAACTTTGGGTTTAGTATGACAACTTAGGGACTCGGGATTAGCTCCCAGCTGGTCACTAAGGTGACTCTGAGCACCCCATCTCCCTCCAGCCTCCTCCGTACGACATCCTGGGGGAGCAGGGGGGAACCAGTGGACAAGACGTTACCTAAGGTCCTTAGCATGTCGAAATGATATGACTTTGATTTAAACCTAATTCGTTACGCTTCCTTTCCCGGTTAGATATTTATCAACAATGACTGGCATGAATCCAAGAGTGGGAAGAAGTTCGCCACATATAACCCTTCAACTCTGGAGAAAATATGTGAAGTAGAAGAAGGAGATAAGGTGGGTCCCCCACCCCAAGTAATTCAATTATAGATGAATGAAGGATAAGGAAACGAAGCGGCTTAGCTATGAGACAGATCAGCCCACCCTCAGGGAAGGCCCGGGGAGCACTGCAGCCGGCCGTCTCCATGTGCGGCTCAGACACAGGGCCCGGCACGGGATCAGTTACAGATGGTCTTCTGCAGAGTCACCGCCTTTGATAGATGTTTCCTCGTCTCAGAGGATGACCTCAGCTGTCTGCGTCACATAGCAAAAGGAAAGGTTTTTATCAATTATTTGAACCTGGAGGCATTAAAGAATCTTTCCAGAAAGCATTTCCGGCTGGTGTGCTTCACCAAATGCAGCTCTCTGGCAAGAGACACTTTTTAGACACGTGAAGGAGAAAAGACATACCCCCAAGGGTTATGCAGGGCAGCGACAATGCCTCATACCCCGAAGATTTCTTTTCTACTGGACATTTTCGAGAACATGGAAAGCTGTAGTCGGCACAGCCCTATGGGCTCCTGCAGGATCCATACTGTTTAGAGAAGATCAAGAGCCTCTAGGTAGATACTTGGTACGTTGCAAGGCCATAAAGTATATTTTGAATGGAAGGGCCACTGGAGAAAAGGTTAAAGGTTAAGTTCTTCTATAGAAAGAAATGGGAATAATCCCTCCCTGTTTGAGCGTGGAAAGATTTATTTTCTTGACACGGGTCTTATTCAGTTGCCAAGGCTGGTGGAAACTTTGGACACAGAAAACCTCCCGCCTCCTGAGTAGCTGGGGCTGCAGGGGCAATAAGTGCAGGCGGATATTCTTCATCTGTGCCCATATGATGCTGACATGTGTGGGGCGCAGGCTGTGTGAGCAAAGCTCTCCTCCAGCTGTGACAGTTCTGCAATCTGTGTGCGGTAGTCAGCAGCACACCGCCATCTTCCTCCGTGAGGCTTCTCATGCTGCGCTCCACTGACCAAGGAAGTAGCAGAGAGGAGCACACGGTAGCACGTGGGGCCTGGCTTGGGCATTGTGCTGAATGGGAGGGAGGACCCTAGTCAGTTTCAGGGAAGAGGCCGGGAGCTTGCCTGGGCTCTGGCTTTTCACTTGTTTGGGTAACTACTCTGAGCACCTGGAGGCAGGAGCCACCCTATCCCCTGCAGCTGGAGAAGTCCTGACTTCCACCCCAGAGCCCCAAACAGGGACCCCAGTATCCCTGCATTTCCCTGGCTGAGCTTCTGTGCCCCCCTCATAGCAAGGCTGGCTGGGGGGGAAGGCAGCTTCAGGATGAGCCACTGTCCCCCAGAACACAGACCAGGGAAGCTTATTTCTGTGACATCAGTGACAAGTGATACCCTCTGAATACATCTCACTTTAAGAAGAACACTCAGGGCAGCGGGCAGCTCATGCAAACCCTCATTCCATCCCTAGCACCACAAAAAGTGAAAGACACAAAGGATTCTTTTGTAATTATTCTATCCTTGTCCATAAAACTCTGCAACCATTCCGCCCCCATGGGGTACATAAGGCTGAAGGCAGAACAAAAGCCTCGTGGCCACCACGGTCTCCTGGCCTGCAGACTTCTCCAGTGTGGCCAGTCCTTCTGTGTGCAGAAGCACGAACCTCCTCCCTCTTCCCAGACCACTGTTCTTAGGACAGTTCAATGCCAAGACAGACACTGCCCTCCTAGCTCATGTGCTCCAACTAGCCAGGACGTGGGAACTCTTTTCATTGCTTGGGTTACCAAGAACAATATACAAGGTCGGTAACTTTATGATTTGAAATGCTTTTATAATCAAGACATTGATTGGTCATTAAGGAAATCTGGAAAAAGACTTAAACACAAAGAAAAAAACATCACTCCAAAGCCCCCAGCCAAGTAAGGGATCGAAAAACTCCCTGAGGCTTCCTCTGCTCTGAAGTGAGGCAGGGACTGACACTGCCGTCCTCTGTAGCCAAGCTGCAGTCACATCCAAAGGTGACATGCTCTCTCTGTCATTTTGGCGACTCAGCCCGACGTGGACAAAGCTGTGGAGGCCGCACAAGCCGCCTTCCAGAGGGGCTCCCCGTGGCGCCGGCTGGACGCTCTGAGCCGTGGCCGGCTGCTGCACCAGCTGGCTGACCTCATGGAGAGGGACCGCGCCATCCTGGCCGTGAGTATGGGCTCCTGGGGCGGACGGGGAGGAGGGGCCTCCCCAGCTCATCTTCACGGGGTGTGGGGGAGCAGATGGGGCGCGTTGGCCCCGGGAGGCCATGGGGCTGGGCTGTTTGTCCTCTGAGGTGTGTAGCTGGGATCCGTGATGTCTGACTTCATCCTCCTTATTTTGAAGTCAGGCTTTGGCCACCGCCATTCAGCTTCTGGACTGAGGAGTTTCCTAGAGGAAGTTGACTGGTACCAGCAGCTCCGGCTTGGGATGGGCTGGGCAGTATCCTGGCCACACCGGGTTCTGGCTACTTAGCTTTTTGTTTTTTCACATTAACTTTCTTTTAAACTTTATCCCCTCCCTCTGAGTTTTCCCTTTCCAGTTTTAGTTTCCCATAGATAATGATGCCTTTGAGATATTCAGTGGAAAATTCCAGAAATAAGTAATTTATAGGTTTTATTATAGCCTGTTGTTATTGTTCTACCTTATTATTATTACTCTTGTTAATCTCTGACTGTGCCTGGTTTATAAGTTATATTTTACCTTGAGTATGAATGTGTGTACGGGAAAAAACCAAAATGAATGGAGTTAGGTATTCCTGCAGTTCTCTGGGGCTTATCATGTAAACTGTCGCTAAGAATGATATCGAAACATTTGAAAACAATCCATTTAGGACCTTTGGCATGTGGTAAGCACTAACTAGATGATAACTATCATTAATACTAGTGGTTTTCATGGTAATACCACTTGAAGCCTGGGTCCAACCCCAGACATGCCTTGCTGACCAGTGATTTTAGGTCTCCTAATTCCTTAGCTGTGAAATGGGAATATGAGTGCTGTCCAGCCCCTGACACTGGCGTGCTTCTGTGAGTCGGGGCTGAGATGTCCTTTGGTCCCAATTGGTGGGTGACTGCGGGACATCTCAGGGCTGCTGAGGGCTTGGAGAGCTACTGCGACCCACATATCCAATCCTTGACCTGCTAGGATTTCGGTTTGTAAAACTTGTTCCTAACCTTGAGACCAAGTTTGTAGGAGAGGAAATCTCCCTTTTGGCCTTTGATTTGGAAAATTAGTTTTTCTGTGGTTGAGAACAAGAAGTAGAATGACTAGTCCTTTAAAGGCCAGTGTCTACCATTGAGATTGCTTTTGTCCCAGAATGTGTTTCTTGGGGGTAGATGAGCTCCTGGGTGTGTTTCCCTGTGGATGCAGCTCTGCAGAAAGCCAGCCCCTCCTCTTCCCCCTTCCTTTCTTCCTCTCTACCTTCCTTCTCCCTCCCTCCCCAGCTGCAGGTGGGCACAACCACCACAGTCCCAGGGAAGGTGTCTCCTCCCGGGGTAGCACTTCTCTCTACAGAGCCTTTGGTTTCTTTCCGCACCCAAAAGCCAGCCTCAACTCTCAAGCTGCCAAACTGGCTTTTTCAAAAACATTTCTGTTTTCCTCAGCATGAGCTCATCCGTCTGCAATGTCCATGTGGACTAATAGCAGGCTCAGAGGATGTGCCCTGGGCGCCCTCCCCGCCCCGTCCTCAAGTGTCGGTATCATCCCGGGTGCAGGGCTGCAAGGCCACCTTCCTCTTCACCTGGGCCCTTTGTCTCAGCACAACTGTGTTTTGATAGCAGACAGAGGGGCGTTAGAGGAACTCTGGATGCCACCCAGCAAATCATTTCTGTGACTGGGACCAGGTTGCCCACAAGAAATAAAACCCAGGTCTTTGCCACAACATGAAAGGGACAAGAGGAAGCCTGGCCAGTACGGTTTCTAAACTCTGACCACATCCTAGGAAGGAGCCCTCCTGCTCTACCTTGATATGGTTTCCTGCCTTCGCAAGCAGCACAGTGCTTCGCTCTGCTGTCCTCTCACCGCCTCAGTGCTTGGACGGAGCTGAGTGTTTGTTCTGTTTGCACGCACATGTAGGGCGATTGGTGGCCCCCAGCTCTCCCCTGCTGGGCCACCCTGGCCCCAGGCTCTGGCTCTCTGGGTGCTGCTCATCCTGGAAGCTCCCTGAACATTTTCTTTTTCAACCTCAGTGCCATCTCTGGGCTCCCTGGCTTACAGCCTAGTGGGCTGGCAGCACAGGACCAGTGCCCCCAGTACTTTTCCATCCTTCCTCCGCATCTGAGAGGTGGCATGGATTAATTTTTCAGAAGGCATGTTTTTCTCTTAAAATCTTAAATAATCTTGGAAGTGGCTCTGCTTTACTGGTGGCTGACCCCCGACGATAAGTCTAAGATTAAGACGCGACTGTTCCGATCAGTAGCAGATGCTTCATTTCCCTGGTTCAGTTCTAAGAGTGTATTCACCCATGAGTTATTTTTTTAAAAGAATTTTCTATCTAAAACTATTGTGACCTAAGTTTTGTTTGGATTGATTCCATAAAAACAGCCTTGAAAATTATGTTATCACTGCAATAAGCAACTTTGGCCAAGTTGATGATCAAAAAAAAAAAAATCAGCTAATGCTCATTCACTGCTCAACATGTACTGCTTTGCTGGCACCTGACCTGCAATATTTATCTTCCCCTCTCAGAAATGAGGAAACTGAGGCCCATGGAGGATAAGTACATTGTTCACATTCACTGAGCCTGAAGTAGAAAGACAGAACTGAAAGATAATTGGCTTCATGCCCTGAATTTACCCACAATGCCACATCAGAGTCCTCCTCCTTGTCCTGTCCCAGAAAAGAGCCAACAATAAACTCCTGATCTGTGGCAGACACTGTCCAGAATACCCAACTCCTGGAGACCTTCTGGCATCATTGTCATTGTCAGGCTTCTCCTGGGAAAGTGAAAGTCCAACTGGGAATGCCTATCGATAGATTGTAAGGGCATGGTTTACTATAAGTCACGTTGAACTGACTTGTTCTCTGAGTGGTAACTGCCTCGGGGGGAGCACAGGCCCAGGGCCCAGCTGCTCCTGTCCTCCTTGGAAGCTCGCATCCCTGTGTCTGTAAAGACTGCAACTCCTGTCTGTCCCTACAGGAAATATCAGAGTCTTTATCGACCATTATATGCACCCTTGTACAGCACTCACCACACTGTGCTTGGTGCTCCCTTGTTTTTGACTCCCTTCCCTTTCAGACCTGTCCTAGGAGAGGGGATAGATTTAGAAACTGAGGCAGAGGGAGGAGGAGAGCAGGATTCAGGAGTTTATCCAGGCCCTGCCCTGCAGCGAGCATTAGTCACAAGCGAGTGCCTTCTATGGAGAGGGCACTTGGCTGAGCCCTGGCAGCAAAGTGGGGAGAGGAGGCAGAAGCCATCTCGAGCCTTCCGAGGTGGACATACTGGGGTGGCATTCAGATACCCTGAATTCAGTGCTGGCCAAGGCCTTCTCGGTGGTGGTGGTGGCCGAGTCCCTGGCGCTGTTAACCCGAGCACCTGCACTTTCAAGTGGGGACGGAGAGAGGCATCCAGCTCGGATGGGACTATGTGCACATATCCGGGTCAGAGCCCTGTCTCAGAGGAGGCCCTTTCTTCCGCTGACATCATCATCTCACTCCCTGGATGCTCCGGCAGGAATCCAGCCCTGGGCTATGTGTCGGGGTGGCCACTTCCTGCAGAGAGCCATGACTAGAGTTTCAGTGCGGGCTGCACTGGGGCTGCTTGTCTGAGAGACAAAGGAGTTCTCTTTCACCCGAGCTGGAAATAGAAAAGAATCCTGCCATTGAGTGCCCGCCGCACGCCTGCAGAACCACCTCCCTCGAGGCTGGCCTGCATGCTTCTCTCCCGACGCCGCATCCGGCTGCAGGGCACACGAGGGATCGAGGTGGCGTGAACCCTCCTGGGTTGTCAGTCTTTCCATAGCCACAATGGCCAGCCGAGCAGAGAGCAAAGAATCAGTGCCCTTTGTGTCTTTGTTAAAAGAAGACTTTTTCACCAACTCTCTGAAATGCACAGCCCAGGCTTCCATGTCGTGGGTTAATGTTGTGTTTTCTGAGGTGACACAGGGCTGAGAACTAGACAGCAGTGAACTCCCTGCCTCTAACTAGCTCACAGCTAAAACGAAAGGAAAGCACATCTGCCATGGTGTCATCTTGCCATTGCAGACACTGGAGACGATGGACACCGGGAAGCCCTTCCTCCACGCCTTCTTCGTTGACCTGGAGGGCTGCATTAAGACCTTCCGATATTTCGCAGGATGGGCAGACAAAATCCAGGGCAGGACCATCCCCACCGGTGAGCCTTGTTGGGGCCTCCTGGGCTCTGTCGCCTCCTGCTGGGCCTCCCTAGCCAGCCCCTCCCTCCTGGGTCAGGCCCTGTAGGCAGCTCACTCATCTTGAGGGGGTGGAGTGCCGAGGGTCAGGCCCAGAGCCCCACAGAGGCTGGGCAGGTGCCCTACCGCTGGGCTATACACCGACCTGCCACACTCTATGGACTTCTCTGTGTATAGACAAGATGTGGGGCAGGCACCCTTGTGGGCTTGTGGGTTTCTTCTTGTGTTTCTGTCCTTGAAGTTCTTCACCCCAGTTAAGTGAGTCTGCTACCTCTCTTACAGATGACAATGTTGTGTGCTTCACCAGGCACGAGCCCGTCGGCGTGTGTGGAGCCATCACTCCGGTAAGGGCAGCAGCTCTTTCTGACAGGGCCTCCTTGGGTAGCAGCCTGTGCCCTGCATCCTTTGCAACCGGTCTGTGGTGTGCTTTGTCCACAGCACTGTTGTTGATTGAGGAGATGCTTGGTGGCATGGAGCTCAGTGCTTGAGAGCTCCTGAGAAGGGCATAGATGGGCACCTGCAGGCATGGTAGATTCCAGTTGGAGCGGTCAGGAATGGACAAGATCCCCGGGGAGCCAGTCTCATGGCTGGGCCCTGAAGGATAGGAAAGGCTTGTTCATTAGGAATAAACGTTTTCCAAACAGTAGGAGTGGTCTGAGCAGAGATGTGGCAGTGGCTGGCCCACTTGGAGGGGACAGCAGGGATGCTGGCGCTTGGGTGAGCTGAGCTCATGTGTCAGGTGACCGGGACCAGCTTCTGCAGCAGCCTTGGCTGCCATGGAGTGTCAGGGACGTCAGTCACTGTGGTGACACTTGGAGAAGGCGACTGTGCTGCCCATCTTTTTGGGAAGCCCTGGCCCTGGCAGTGGCAGCTGGGCAGGGAACAGGGGGACAGGTGGCCTTAGGAAGTGTGGGCTGAAAAGGTACTTCATGAAGCCAGGAGGGGAGCAAGCACTGGGGAAGTAGACGTCTCCACAGATAGCAGGTCCTCTTTGCCAAGGCAGCCAGCCGGCCTTTCCTAGGATGCTGTCTGGTCACCGCCCACTGCAGTTAGCCTTGAAGCCCAAATCTAGATGCACCCCACGGAGGCGCCACTGGGCCCCTGGGACGTGAGCAGCTGTGTCCAGGCCTCTCAGGCCCTTCCTTGCTCTGTCCTAGTGGAACTTCCCGCTGCTGATGCTGGTGTGGAAGCTGGCACCCGCCCTGTGCTGTGGGAACACCATGGTTCTGAAGCCGGCCGAGCAGACTCCGCTCACTGCCCTTTATCTCGGCTCACTAATCAAAGAGGTAAGATGTCCAGCAGGAGAATATGTGCTCTTGATAACATTGCCGTCCTGGGAACCAGGTCACGTCACAAGACGTGACAGAGGCGGCCGACTCCTGCGGAGTGGGAAGGGAATGATGCCTGTGTTTTGCTTGGCGGCTGTGCTGTTCCTCCTGCTTGTGGTCACCAAGCTGGAAGGAGCGCCATTCCTCCAGTGGTCCTGAGGAGAACGCCTCACTCTTATTATGGGCTCAAACCTATGGTTTAGGACGCAATGTTTTGTCTAGACAATCTGAAGGGGGTTAGCCCCAGGGGAGCCAATGCCCAGGACGTTCTCAGGCTCTGCCAGGTGGGTATGAAATGGTCCTTTCTCTCCAGTGGCTGTGGCAGTGCCAGCCTCTCAATCAGCCCTCTGCCCTGTGGCTGTTCCCACCCCCACCCCAGGTAGCCACAACTCATGGAAACAGAGGCCCAAAGGGACACCTTCTCCCAGACACACCTGGCAGCATATTTTAGTCATTTCATCATCAGCTTGTAGGTAGCAAAGATTTAGAGAAAAGAAACAGTAGGAAAAGAGGGAGAGGAGAATAGATCCATTCATTTCGCCTCTCCTCTGGGCTCATACCCAGATCAAGGCTGGACAGCCAATAATCAACCAGTTTCTACTTCTCTTCGACTGTCGATGTAGAAGATGATCATCAAAGCGATGAGGCTTGAGGGTCCTGATAGAACAACTGTTAAAATCAGTGCCTTGAAAGCTAAAGTCTTGGCTTTTTAAAATAGCATGTTTTCAGTAAGATGCAGGGTGTCTTGGGAAGATGTCCTCCACCTCACTGTGTGCAAACGTGCACAAGGATGACAGAACCAGGTACGTTCACCCTCAGAGTGAACCAGGGTGAGCAAGCAAAGGACACAGAAGGACTGTTTTTTGTTCCATTCTGGACACCAGTGGAGCAGACCTGAGGAATGAAAGCTACAGTCCCGAAGGGTGTTTTGCAGCTGTCTTGGAGGCAGGGGAGGTTAGGCAAAAGCTTCTCTTTCTTCAGTGTTCACACACTCGGATGCACTCACATGCACACACCCATGGGGGTGCCCACATGACAGTATACAGTCACACATTCCTGTGTTTGACTTAGTCATGCATGCACAGATACACATGCATACACACACACACATATCCCTGTGTGCACGCACACACACATACACACACACTCACATGGCACGCATGCACTGAAAGGGGCCTTGCTGCACGAGGACCACTGCCACCTTGTGGTCTCACTGCCCATTTGCCCAATGCCTGCTGGGTGGGAAGCCTTCCTGGAAGGGGCAGAGTGTGCACAGGGTGTGTAGGGGTGAGGACGCCAGGCCGGCGGTGTGTGCCTGAGTCCTGGGTCTCCCTATAGGGCTGCTGTGTTCTCGGCCTCTCTCGGGCCTCCTGCCACTCCGCTCCAGGTTGCAGCTTCTCTTGCTCTGACGCAACTTCCGTTCTCCCCAGGTGGGGTTCCCTCCCGGCGTGGTGAACATTGTACCAGGATTTGGGCCCACGGTGGGAGCAGCAATTTCTTCTCACCCTCAGATCAACAAGATAGCCTTCACCGGGTCCACAGAGGTAACTCCTCAGCCTGGGGGCAAACGCGGGCACCCACTGCAGACTCTTAGCACCTCCTTTGAGAAGCTCAAATGTGGCTTGTTTTTCTTCTAAATCTTACCACATTCTAATACATAAGGTTGGTTAAACGTCACTGATCCAGTTTCCAAACTAAGTAAATATATAGTAGGATTCAGAAGCCTTAGAAGACTGAAAGATAAGATAAAATAAAAATGTAAAACATCCATATGATAAACATGATAATCAAGGCTAAGAAATAACTGATAAGCTGAGAGGAAACCAGAGATCTTGTGTGCAGCTCTTCCAATGTGAAGCGCTTGTACAAACCAACGACAAAAGACAAGTGGGATGACACGAAACCACAACTCAGAGACCACGAGCGCTTGATGCTCGAGAAAGCTAGTTGTCTATGATCAGAGAAACTGATTAGCTAGAAATGCAACCTCACATAGCAACTAGGCTCCCCTTTTATCTCGTGATTTGATAAAAACTTAAATGGCATCATTAACAATATGAGACCTTATCTACACTGTCCCGCCGGTGAGAGGTGAGGTCTAGGAGTACTGATCAACAATGTCAAAGTGAAAAATGTTTGACTCAGAAATCTCATTTCAAAGAACCTAGTGTATTTGGAGAAATATTCTCAAGAGCATTCAGACATGTCTTCACATATGTCATACCTGACCTGTGAAATGTTTTACAGTCACATAGACAAGGAAGGATACCTGTGGTCTATTGTGAAGTACAAAGAGATGAACTGTAGGAAATCATCTACAATATGGTCCCATAGGAAAAATGATGCCCTGAGCACTAGGGGGAGAGGAGGTAGACTCTCCCTTTAATTTACACACATCAACCAATGAAATTATTTTTAATGAAAAGATTATGGACTTAAGATAAACCAAGGAACATTTCCCGTGCAGAACTGTCCCCAGACCCTCCTCTTCGGTCTGCCCAGGACCCCTCCGGCACCCTGCCGAAGCGCGTTCACACTTACAGGATGGGGTCCG
Source organism: Petromus typicus (assembly GCA_004026965.1). Classification (NCBI taxonomy): domain Eukaryota; kingdom Metazoa; phylum Chordata; class Mammalia; order Rodentia; family Petromuridae; genus Petromus; species Petromus typicus. Next base: position 67,934 of record PVIR01002193.1, read on the forward strand.
ACTCACCCCTAACCCAAAGTCACCGCATCACGGTGCAGCACTGATACAGCCAGTGGTGCTCAGTGTGGGGACTGGAGCAGGTGCCTTTGAGGTCACAGTCTGACTCCTGCCCCCAGTGGGTCCTGTCTTCCTTTGTCATCTCCCTTAGTAGCAAAGAAGTTGCCCCTGGCTTGTCAAGCTTCTCTGCAGACATCCTGTGACCCCTCCAAGTGACCACAGGTCCAGCTAGGTGCCGCCCTCCTCACTTAGCAACCAGCGGGGACCGCTCAGCCACAGCAGCTCCATGACAGGGTGTTTTTCTGCCCAGTCCCCCTGCAGCCTACAGCTGTAAGAAGGCAGCTGGAGGATACAGGGCTTCTCTGGCACTGGAGGGGCCCTAAGTCACCCCAGAGCCACAATGAACCCCCTTCCCACTGGCCTGCAGTGATGCCAGCGGCTATGAGCAAGGCAGGGAGGGCTATCCCTCAGCACCAAGCCCCTACCAGCCTCACTGGACAGCAGGCAGGGTTCACTGAGGCTGTGCCCCAGCAGGTGGGTAGAGAGCTGTGCCCACAGAGGAATCACTGGGTTCCCCAGAGCTCCCACCCACCCTTGGAAGTGGATCAGCTAAGACCACGGACTTCAAGAGACATGATCTGGCTGGCAAACTGGTGCTGCCAACACCTGGGAGTGAACCCAGCTAGTGCCCGGGCCTGGGTGCCCCGCAGGTCACACAGAGCTGCCTACTGGGCTAGTTCAGAACGCTCGCAGGTGTGTGCCTGGGGCCATGTTCAGCCACATCTTGTGCAGTAAGCCCCTTTCTCCTCCCCAAGGTTGGAAAGCTGGTTAAAGAAGCCGCGTCCCGGAGCAATCTGAAGAGAGTGACGCTGGAGCTGGGAGGAAAGAACCCCTGCATCGTGTGTGCTGATGCCGACTGTGAGTCTCTGCCCAGCCCGCTGTGGCCCGGCGTGTAGGGGACCCTGAGATATCTGCCCACTTCCTGGTCCCAATTAGACCCATGGAGAGAGACGTGCACGCACAGACACGCAGTGAGGCTGTTTTCTACCTGGGGTCGCCTGCCCGCCAGCCAATGGCCATGCCAGGCAGGGGATGACCAGAGCCCTGGCTCTGTGGCCGATAGAAGGCCACACCAGAAAGAGCACGGCTCTTCTCCTCTGCCCAGCTGGAACCGGGGCCATGAAGAGCAGGGGGAGGCCCAGCTTCTCCTCCAGCGTCCCCTCTTGGGCACCAGTCAAGAGCACAAGAAGGGGGTGGCAGGTGCTCCCCATTTCTGGGCATTTGTTCTTCTTCATTTTGAGTCAGTGGAGCGTCTCAGGCTCTCTGGAAGCACTGATAGTTGGGACTGCACGAGAGTGTTTCTTCTTTCTTTGTCCCGGTCTGACAATGTCATCAACCCTTAAAAACACCAGAAGCGAAAACTGCTCTGAGTCACTTCATGCCTGAGGAAGCCCCTGCCCGGCGGCTTGGGAGCAGCCCGTGGCCTGTTAAAGCTTCACGACACAGTAGTGCGACACATGCTGTTCTTGGCTGCCGTGTCCAGAAGGGGGCAAAAAAGACCACCCTGGGCATTTATTCACCTGTCACAGGGACAGCTGTCAAAAGCTCTGACTTCCCAAGTAGCTCGTTGCACCTTCTTCTCAAAGAACGGCCTCCTCCCTCGTCCACAGCACCAGCGACTTGTCACAGAGAGCACAGCCTCAGTCCACAGGGAGACAAACACCTCCAGGGAAGCCGCATTCAGCCTGACCTCTGCCTGGCTGGCGGCTGCTCCCTTGGGGAAGTGCCCTTAGCGTGGCTGAGGTTTCTGGGACAGTGGGACTCTTCTGGGCGTCGGCCTGCAGTGACCCACATTCGGAGGCTCTGGCCTCTGCCCCAGAGACTGGTGTTGCACTGAGGAGCCCACCTGCACCTCAGCTCACCCTTTGTCTTCCCAGTGAGGAAAACCACAACGAAAGCCCAGGGTGCGCCCCATTTGGGGGTTGGTTTTATAGGTCTCATGAAAACATGTCCTGGAACTATTCCCCCCCCCTTGTCCCTCCCTCCTCCTCCCGCAGGCGGCAGTCCACACAATTAAACTCTGACGTAATATCAAGGGTAGCATACCACCCTCCTCCTGCCATGTCAGCCACCACCCCTGACTCCCATAGGCTGCGGAACATGAATCACTGTCTTCAGGGAGGACTGAGGCCCTTTGATATCCTGCTGCCACCACAGTTTACACACGAGCCCAGGGCAGAGTCCCGCAGAGCTGCATGCTGAGCCTGGTGGTCTGCTTCCTGCGGACCTAGCCGGGCTCCACGTGGAAGGAAACTGCTTCTCTTGAGCAAGCGGGCAGCATAGGATGTGTGGAGGAGCACTAGGCCCCCGCAGTGTGGGCGGCACCCCACTTACTAAGGCTCACTGGAGCTGGGATGTGTGGATTTCCTTAACAGTGTTAGCCAGTTACCTGCATCACCCCTCAGCAAAGTTTCTTTTTTTTCCCAGAGAACCGTAGTTCGTCCTTCAGAAACAGGCCGGGGGCGGGTCCCACCAGCCAGTGAAATGGGGAGGGGTATCCAAATCTGGGCCCATTAGCATACTAAAGGGACTGAGAGGTCCTGTAGTCGGAGGCCTAACCCCAAACTCCGTGAACCTGAAAACCCTTTTCCTATCCTGTCTTTGGGAAATGCTGAGAACAAATTAGTTTCTGAAGCGCAGCCATGCTGGGGCCTGTTTTCTTGTGTGGGCGACCAGAGCTGCAGCTGTCGCCAAGCCCACTCTAACAACTTAATCGCTTCCGCTCCTTTGCCCGCCGCCCGGCAGTGGACTTGGCGGTGGAGTGTGCCCATCGGGGAGTGTTCTTCAACCAAGGCCAGTGCTGCACGGCGGCCTCCAGGGTGTTCGTGGAGGAGCAGGTCTACGCCGAGTTCGTGCGGCGCAGCGTAGAGTACGCCAAACAGCGGCCGGTGGGAGACCCCTTCGACGTCAAGACTGAGCAGGGGCCCCAGGTAACTATCCGTCCAGTTCACTCGCCTGCTGTCCTCCTCCTGAGCCGCGGCCACCTCCAGACAGCCGGCTCGGCTCTGAGCCCCCAACCCGTGTGTGTGACGGCACAAGCTGACCCTCAAAAACCTGAAGATCCTTGGGGGAGGGCCGTGGGATGGACGGGTTCCAGGTACTCACACGTGTCTCTGCAGCCCGGCCTGGGCAGCCAAGGACAGGATGAAAATGGCCATAACCACGAGTTTAATAAGCTCTTTAAAGGGCACATCCTGTATCGTTTTCTTGCTAATTATGAAGTGAAGCAGATGGATAAATATTTAAAAGAGAACAGCCTGACCATCCCATCCATTCTGGAAATGGAGCTCGGCAGCCGTCCACTACTTTTAGCCAGAGTCCCGCCCTGGCCCTGAAGTTTCAAAGCGCGTGTCCATGACTTACCCACCGGCATCTCCTGGGGACAAGCTTTACTTCCCTACTGCTTGGGCCCCACGTGGCCACACGGGAAGCTGTGGATCTGACCTTAGGTGGCTCTGTGGCTTTGTAGAAGTCGTACATTATGTCCACCTCTGCATCCTCACCTGGAAAATGAGAGTAGTAGAAGAATTATGACAATTTAATGGTACTTAGGAAGTACTCAGTACAGGATAGTTTTTTGAGGAAAGGAATATTAAATGGCAGCGTCGGACCTGGGTGGCATGAATGTGTGCAGGACTGCAGGCTGTGTTCAAGAGTTTCGCTTAGTCGTCTGTGGGCACCGTCTGGCCAGGGAAGCGGGGATGAGGGAGGTGCTTTCTTGGCCTCAGTTTCCTCTCCTCTCCCCCAGCTCACATGCTTTGTAACTCTGATGCTGCATTTGTAGCTCCAAACCTGGCGGCCAGGGACACAGAGTAATCGATGAAGCACAGCCGGGTTTCAGATCTGAGTGCAAACATGACCACAAGTCATTATCAAATCCACCATAACTTTTACAGCTAACTCAGAACCAGTGGGACATGAGCGATCTGATCCCCAGTCCTGAGGCCCCCTTTCCTCCCTGTCACTATTTGTAAGTCTCTCCAAGGCTCACTTGGGAAGCCAGATACGCATAGCCGTCCGCGAAGCAGCTGCAAGGAGAACGGGTGTCGATTTCATCCACACTTTCATGGTGTGGTTCAAAGTCCTTTTGAAAGCTCACTTAAGCTGCCTAACCTCAGCATATGATTTTAGGTTGCTGTTTTTTTTTTTTTCCTCCCGGGGTGCTTTTTCAGCTTCAGTAATAAGATTTTACTCTGAGAGGACTTACAGCTGTCTAAATAGTCCATCTGTCTCATGGATGTGAAAAAGTGGCTGACTGAGATCAGTGTCCACTGCTGGGGAGTGACTTCCCTGAGGGTTCCAAAATCATCAGGTCTATTTGGCACCTGGCTCAGCAGGGACATGTGCAGGACACCGTACCTGGCTGGGACAGGAGCTGGAGCTATCCTCCCAGGCAAAGAAAGCCGAGAGCAGCCATGGGCCTGACACTGTTTGGAGGCCATATTTTCATGTTTCTGGTGCTGCGCCCTTTCTCATCATCTCACTTTCAGCCTGTGAGAGACCAGTTGACACTTCATGGACAATCGTCAGATTTGAACAAGGTGTTCTGAAGGACTCCTCAGGGAGAGGAGCTCAGATGGGGTCTTTCAGGCAGGACGCTCAGCAGCCGGGCAGTACCCCTGGCTGGAGGGAGCCCCTGAGGGAGCCCTAGTGGACCCCGGAGAGGAGGAAGGCGACTCTAGAAGCTCTGGAACTTGCAATGCAGGGCTGAGTTCGTGCAGAGAAAAGCTGAGAAGTCTCTGAGCTGTCACGGGACCCATTTGCTGCTGTCACTCTCAAACAGGAAGACACACGTAGGTCTACACATTCCACTCCTTTGAGTAGTCCCTCCTACTCTCTCCCGATCAGTGCACGCCGTTCTCACCCTTCCGCCGACAGTACCCCATGCTCTTCATTTCTCATGCATCCCTCTGGAATATCTTTCTGTGTATACAAGCAACTCTGTTATATGTTCTGATTTCCCCTATTTTTATGCAGAAGATGCCATAACTGTTCTACTACTTCACATCTTGTTTACTTTTCTTTAGAACTCAGAGAGCTTTCTGTACCTGTCTGTGAACACCTGTTTTGCTGTTTTTCACATGCATGTATAATTCTGCTATCAGAAGTCACCAGGATTTAAATAATGTCTTCTGAAGAACATATGCAATCACACATAATGCTCCAAAGTACGTGATTTCACACACGCACACTCAAAGTCCACAGGAAGGACTCAAAGCCAGGTTGCTAAGAGGGGACGCTTCTGCAGTGGCTGGAAGCCTCACCAAATAACATTCCATGCAGCAACAGTCCTCACTTTTTTGGCACTAGGGACAGTTTCATGGAAGACAGTTTTCCACAGCTGGAGTTCAGGAAGCAAGAGGGAGTGATTTTGTGAGGATTCAGAAGAGTACACACCCTGGGTCCCTCACATGTGTGGTCACATGGGGTTCCAGCTCCTAGGAGAATCTAAGGTCTCTGCTCATCTCACAGGAGGCGGAGCCCAAGCTGTGAGGGATTCAAGTGATGGGAGGGCTGAGACAGGGCAAGGCTCGGCTCACCCAGCTCCCTCTCGCCCCCTGCTGTGCAGCCCGGGACCTAACAGGCCACAGGCTGCTTGTCACAGAGGATGAACCAGTTTTTACCATGCTCCCATCAACATCATACTGTCTATTTCTCTAGCAGAGTATGTCACAGATTATAAATTCTCATTCATTTATAAGTTAAAGATAATATAGCTTAGTATACATTCTGCCTTCCAAGATGTGTAACGTAGAATATATTATATGTTTAAAAGATGCGTGTGTTTGTTTTTCAATCAAATGAATATTTATTTTGCATATTTTTCTCTTACCCTATTGGCCACTGTGCTTGTCACTTCTAAGATACTTTACATACACACTAGAAAGATTAGTTTTCTATGATGATTTTTAGTACTTTTTTAGCTTGTTTTGTTGTATGACTTTGCTTATGATGACTTGCCTGCCTCCTTCCTTCTTTGCTTCCTCTCTTTTTTCCTTCCTTCTGTGATTGAAACCCTGTATTCTCATGTGTGAAGCAAGCACTCTAACACTGAGCTCTCTTCTTGGTCCTTTCTTTTAAAAAATACTCAAATTCATTGATCTTTTCTTTTTTGGCTTCTGTACTTTGAGTCATAGAGAAGACAAGTCTGCAAAACAGTCTCCCACATGCGAGAACTCCATGGTTTCACTTGTCATCTTATGTCTTTAAAATACTTAGACTTTCCTGGAATATGTTGTGAGGTACAGACTGGTTAAAATTGGATCTGTGTGTCATGCGTTGGTCAGTCAAGTGACACGCAGAGTGGTACCTGCCCCTTTCAAGAAAGCCAGCCTGCTCCTCAGGGACAGACCAACAGTCATCCAAATGCACTACTGGATTTGCTTACTTTTCATTTAACATGGTAAAAATGAAACCAGCTGTCCTGTCTACAAGTCTCAGTGACAGTAAATCTTAGTGAAACTCTGTCTCTCACAGCCCAGGAGGAAGAGCATTGCCAACAGGGTCATGAACAGCGTAGGGTCGCCATGGATTCCAGGATGAAGGCCGGTAGAGGGGGCAAGGAGAGCACGGTCCCCACGGAGCAGTCTTCCAAACCGGTGCCCTTTAACAGCTGGCCCCTAGTTAGGTATTAGGCTGTCGTATAAGGCGCAGTCTAGCCAAGGAGACCCCTAGGCAAGGGAGCACAAATGGAACCTTTCTGATGAGCCAAAAACCCAGCCAAGGCACAGCCCTACACCCACTCTGAAGTCCATACCTTTGTCTCGGGGGTGCTGAGAAAAGCGTTCAGCTTTCCTGCTCACTTCTGCCCAGTGCTCTGAGAGGAGAATTCTAGTAATTGTTCCTCCAATCCATGGAGCCAAGGTTCAGGGTACAGGGCTGCCAGGCAACATGCAGGACACTCAGATTTAAATTTGTGGTAGACAGCAGTGGGATGGGTATCGTGAAGCATACCTCAAAACTGGGACAAACTGAGGTTCAAATTGATGGGTTTTTTCTAAGATTTAAGTTTAGGTAGGCATCCAGTGTTTTTTTATTTGCTAAGTCCAACAATTATAGCAGGATGCAAAAAAAAAAAAAAATTAGTCCTGAGAGGACAGAAAGTGTGACCACTTCAGACCTTAGTGCACCTCGGACTGGCTTCTCAGTGTGGAGGGTGGAGTCAGACCAGCAGAGAACCCCAGTCCTGAGAGGATGAGAATAGCCCATCTCCGCATGTCTCTCCTGCTCGGAGCACCCCATATCTGCCCATCAGAGGAATATCTGCCACAAGGCGCACTCATTCAGTGACCTAGGACTGGGCAGGACACACAGGGCAGCGTGGGCGACAGTGCTGAAAATGAAAGATGGCAGCCACTGCCCCAGGGAAGCCGATGATAATTCCTTCAATGTCTTGCAGATCGATCAAAAGCAGTTTAGCAAAATCCTTGAGCTGATTGAGAGCGGAAAGAAAGAAGGGGCCAAGCTGGAGTGTGGAGGCTCGGCCATGGAAGACAGGGGGCTCTTCATCAAACCCACGGTCTTCTCAGAGGTCACTGACAACATGCGGATCGCCAAGGAGGAGGTAGGTGTGGCTACAGCCAAAGCTTCTGCCCACAGGCCTCTCAACTACTCTCCTCGGGGCCCAGGGAGCACATAGTCTTCATGGGCTGAGGTTTGCCTTTTCTGTGCAGTCTTCCCACCTTCATTATTCGGTTTCTGCTCACTGCTCCTGGTCTTTCCCCATCCTATGTTCATGGCACAGCCAGACACAGAGAGGTGTTGCCTGCAGTGGGGTATGCCAGGAATTGAGCTCTGGGTGAGCCACAAGGCTGCCTTCAGTCTCTGCAGACTGAGCTTAGATGACAGATACCCAAGAATCGTGTCCCAGATAGAGTTTTCTCCTCACTTTGCATCGCCAGGACCCTTGAGGATAATGATTTACACCCGAGAGTGTCAACCTTTGCCTTTCAACTCCCCAGGAAGCAGAGGGAAGCTAGTTCCTACACAGGACTCATAAGAGAAGAGCCCAGTGCTGGGTGGACAACTCCTGGGAGAGACATTTGGGGGTTTTGTAAGAGAATGCACACTGTTGGGGGCTCCCTGGCATAAGTGTCATATGGAATTTCTTCTTTTGCTGCACTATGAACCCTGCCAAGGTGGCATGACACCCAGTTCTTTAATCACCCTCATGATGAAAGGTCCCTAGGAACCTGGGGAGGTATTTCCAGAGATAGAGCACTGCCATAGTGGGACAGAGTCATGTCCAGCGTTGGTCCAACACAAGCTCCCTCCAACATGCCCTTTCAGCACCTTTCACTCTTCCCTGTGTGCGGTAGATTGTGTGGACTTTGGCCCGCCCCACCCCCAGGAGTTACTATGGAAACCTGTTAGCATGTTCTCATTGGTGCAAAACACAGGAAGTCAGAGCACATGGTTGTGCAGCCCTCCCCGGGACCGCCCTCTGAGGTCGCATTACAAAATGTCACTTGGAAGTTTCACCTTCTCTGTATCCTAGGTGCACCTGTCACCTCGAAGCTCTTGGGCTGTCTTTTTCAGAAACCCTGACAACAGTGAGGGATGGGAACACAATGTATTTTTAGCTGTTATTTCTTGTTTCTGTCCCATTTTAATCCTTCCCTTCAAATTTCATCTATCATACAGCTAAAAAAAAAATCTTTGGTGATCTTTCTTGTCCAATCCTTGTTGAAAGGCACATGTAGACTTTAGGTAAAAGGCATAAAACTGAAGAACCAAAGAAATATCAGCTCAGAGCCTGCATTTCCACCAGCACACTCTCACTGCTGTTTTTGCAATGAATCATAGATTTTCGGACCAGTACAGCCAATACTGAAGTTCAAAAACATCGAAGAAGTGATACAGAGAGCAAATAGCACAGACTACGGACTCACGGCGGCCGTGTTCACAAAGAACCTTGACAAAGCCCTGAAGCTGGCTTCCGCCTTGGAATCGGGCACAGTCTGGTGAGTGGAGGCCATTTCTGTTGGCCTGGCTCACTTCTGTTAACAGGGTTTTAGTTGGGTATTATATGCCACCCACTGTCCCTCGTGGCCACCTTCTAAAATGGGCACCCTAGGATACTGAGCACCTTGCTTCATGGGGAAGGGGACCAAGACACAAAGAGGGAAGCCGAGGAACTTGCCTAGAATCATGCAAGCCATATTCTCATCCCTCCATATGCACAGGGATTGACTCCAGGACCCCCTCCCCAGATTCCCACACCCACAGATGCCCCAGGCCCTTCCTGAGATGGCAGAGCGTGTGCAGAACCCTGGGCTCATGTACTTTAAATGTCTCTAGATGACTTCCAGTACTTATCGTGGATGCTAGGGAAATAGTTGCCACACTGTGCTGCTCAGGGAATGGGAACAAGGAGGAGACCTTCACACATTCAGTGCAGATGCGGTCTGCAGTCATTTTGCCAAATGTGCCCTGTTAGGGTTGGTTGAAACGGAGGACCCAGCGCCGTGGTTTCAAAGTGCCGACAGTGCATGGCAGAGCAGGCTGCAGGGCCCCTCTGGCTTTGCTTCTGGTTCTGATACTAGAATCAGTGCCCACCACTCTGTAAAGTTCAGATGCCAATCCCCACCTCACCGTAGCTGTGCAGGTCGCACGCTGTCATTCTCCTTTTAAAGATGAATGGTCTGAGACTCCTGGAAGGTGAACAATAAGGGTAGGGTCACAGGGTCGAGGCTGCAGGAGCACTTGGAGGTCAGGTCTGTGTCACTTTAAGGCCAGTTCTTATTCCTCATGCACAGTATTTTCTCTTCCTTTCCTCGCCTCCTCATCCCATTCCAATCTCAACACAAAGCTCTAGACCAGTTACTCAAATTTTAGTTTCTGGTCTGAAGAACTTGAGGACAGAAGCTAAGAACACACTGTATTTCCAATACCATGGGACCTTGGTTCACGTCCTTACTGCTTTTCACAGTCCCGATCACAGATTTGTATTGGAATTTTATCTTACAGACCATATGGTAGGCAGCACTAGGCCCCAGGTGCCCACCAGCTGGAAGCCTAGGGTCAGCTGGGTCTTCTCCAGGTAACTGTGAGCATATTTTCATCTTTTTTCCCCCTAGGATCAACTGCTACAATGCACTCTACGCTCAGGCTCCGTTTGGTGGATTTAAAATGTCAGGAAATGGCAGAGAACTGTAAGTGCTTTTGTCCCTTCTGCGTGCCTGCGGGTGGGCTCTGTCCAGCCGAGATACACTGCGCTTGGATCTCAGGGGTTAGAGCTCCTGCTTGATGGCTCCACACTGTGCTCTGTCCCCACCAAGGCTGGCGATCCCTCCCCTCTGAGGTCCCTCTGTTTCTCCTCTCTCCTCTTCTGCCCCCTCTGTCCCTCCCACCCTCATCTTCAGCCACTCCTCCAGGCCCCTGCCTGGCACCTGTACACCAGGGGCACTCAGTAGATCTTTGATATGGCTCAGGAGTGAGGACAGCACTGAGAAGGGCCCTTGTTGCCTTAGGTAGCATGTCCCTGCCTGCTTGGGTCTCCGCTCCCAGCAAGGCTTCAGATTCTGACCCGGGACACTCAGGGCATTCTCCTGCTGCAAGGGTCCCGTGGGATTCAGGGACGGGCTCCTTGATCTGGCCCAGGGCCAGCGCTGGATGGAGCGGCCTGGGGCAGAGACCTGCACCTTCCAGCTTCTCCCCAGGCCCTTTCTGTGCTACTCAGAAATACCTAGGCTGTTCCTGGGTATTTCTAAGGTTCATGTCCTTCCTTGTCTTCAAATTGCGCCTGTGCACAAACGTACCGCCTCGTCCCTATTTGCACATCTAGTGGGAACAGACTTACCACTTCCCCTCTGCATGGGCCCTGGTGGAAACTGTGGGCAGCTCCGCCTCCAGATTCCTAAAGATGCCCTGAGGGAACCCCTGAGACATCTGCATGTCTCTGAGGTCCAGTCTGCACGTACCTCCTCGCCTTTCTTGCTGGTCCACCCCTGACTCATGGCAGGTGCCCCGTCCCCCGCTGCACATCAGAGTGACAGGCATCCCTCAGCTTCCTCTCTTCTCTTGTGACTGCCTTCCCTTTCCACAAACTTCACAGTCTGGAAGACTCTGCAAAAGCCTCTGGGCCTCTGCTTTGTAACCTGCCTGCCCTCCAGAGTCCTCCTAATTCACATCCTTCTGGGGGTACAGATGAATAGACGGCCTAGGGAGCTTGTAACTGATAGCTGGAAATGACCACTGGCAGCTTGGTCCTTGGGACCCCAACAGCGCAGGGCCTCGCTGGACAAGGTCACCTTTGTAAGTCACCAGGGCCTGTGTGGTCATTCTTCTCTTCTGACCTGCTGCCGTTGGTAGTGAGCTGGTCAGGGCTGGGGAGCACAAAACCACACAGTGCTCATCCCGGAAGCCAGGCTCGGCAGCAGGGACTCCAGTTCCCAGCGCAAAGGTCTGGGATGCAGAAGCTGCAGGGAGGCACGTGGGGCCCACCTGACTCTGGCATCACACGCATTCCCACCGGTGAGTCACCGTGTGGCCTTCCTCAGCCCAGCTCCCTCCCTGCCCCTCAGCAGTGCCTGCAACCCTCCACAGGCTTAGGATAAGACTAGGTGAGAGCCCACTGTCCTGCTGCTTAGCCACCAGGGGACTTTTAGGAATGTTTGTTTTGGGACCTTTGACGTGTATTTTCCCAAGACTTTTGATAAGACATTTTAAAATAATTCATAAGGGCACTGCCTTAAAGCCAATTTCCATTTTTTGTTGTCTCAAATTGCTATCTTTGTGTTGCAAGAAGTTCCTCTTTGGCCTGCTGGAGCACCGTGAGGTGGATTCCACGGATTTCCCCACCCCGGGGTGCCCAACCATGGTCCTTCTGGGATCTGTTTCTGGGCCTAACTTCTCCCTCCGGGGCACTTTTCTTCTTAGTTCTTTGTTTTGCTTTGTCGTAAAAGACAGTCACCAACACATAACCAAAGGAGAAAGATGTGGAAAGTCCAGGGCTTCCTCTGACCCTCAGGCCATTTGTTAGAAGTGACCACTGTTCATTCACTGTGTTCATTCATTCGTCCACTTGGGCATTTTGATGCTGTAGGCTTTGAACACATAGAACTGAACAACCCAGATGCTAGTCCCTCCCTTCCATATTTTGTTTTGTTTTGTTTTCTTTTCCAATACTAGGGACTGAACCCAGGACTCTTGCATGGAGCTAGATCTCCTGCTTTTTTAAATTTTGAGATCAGGTCTCACTGAGTTACCCAGGCTGAACTTAAATTTATGATTATCCTGTCTCACACTCCCAGAATACTAGGATTACGGGAGTGTGGCACTGTGCCCAGCTCTCCCTGATGTGTTGATGAGATTTCTTGGGAGAAAGCTTGGGCTCGGAGATGGGCTTCATGAGTGAGGAGGGGGAGGCTACACAAGAACCTACCTAGGAGATGCTACATTGCATTGAATAAGAACAGTGAGTTTAAAGTAAGACAACTGTGGAAATGGGAAGAAGGGAACCCTGGAGTCATTTGCAAAAGAATAATTTTAATTCTGGACTTATTATGTGCTGATTCAACAGGATAGCAATATTCTGTTTGCTTGTTTTATTAAGTTGATCGTTAACAACTTTGAGTTTTTACAATGCGACATTAGATATTTACTTATAAAACTTATTTGGCACTTTTCTGCATATAATAGATGTAGATAATTATGTTCCTTTCTAATTTTTAATTGAAAGAAAACTGACTTTTTTTCACAAGAAAAGGTTTTGGATATGCCTCTTTTTAGTGGTGATTTCTTATAATTCAAGTTTGTTACATTCAAGTGGTTTTTGCTATTATAAACCATATTGATGTACTTCTCTTTGCATAAACTTTATGTACTTGTAGAAAATTATTTTCAGAATAAGTTCCTAGAATTGAATAATCCACCCCATGAGAAATAAGTTTACAACCATTTTGGTTTACATTGTGAGAGACTGAGCAGCCCTTTTACACTTCCTGGAAGTCATATTTCTTTTTTCCGCAAACTGACTATGGCTTTTATTAGTTTTTCCATCTGGCTGCTTGTGTTTTCCCTGTTGGTTTTGAGAACTCTTTGTACATTGAAGGAAACAGCTCGCTTTCTCACACAGGGTTGTAAATTATTTTTAGTTTGTCTCTTGGAGTTTCGGGTTTTTTTTTAAAGGATTATCTGTTCTACAGAAGTTCAATCCAGTATTCTGCTTGTGGCTTTGCTGTTTTGTGTTATGTCTAGGGAAGATTACAAAATAATTCTGTCATTATTATTGTGGGTTCTTAAACTGTTATGTTTTAGGAAGTTACTTAATAGTCTCAATGACACACTATTAGTACAAAAAGGATATTTTTTCTACTGTTCCCTTGTTTCTTAGCATGAGGTAGGTGCTCCATATGGGTCATTTCTGCTCAGAAATGCACTGAGGCGATGATCTTCCCCCATCACAGACCATGACCCCGGGGCTCAGGGAGGGGATGAGCTGGACTAACCTGCCTGGTGTTAAACTAGAGGTTTCTCCACCTTGAAAAGGCAACAAAATCACTTTGAAATTGCCCACACTGAGCATGTCAGTTTTCTATTGTGCCAAACCAATTACCACAAAATTAGTGGCTTACACAAAACGCATATATTACTTTCTAGCTCTGTGGGATAAGACTCTGACCCAGGCCTCACTGAGCTAAGGAGAAAGTGCCAGCGGAGCTGCTTTGTGCTCGGGATGTTGAGAAAAGGTCCTCCGCGGCTTCTCCTGCTCACCCCGTGGTGGCCTTTATCCACCCATTAGGCCAGTGCTGGCAGGTCGCTGAGCCACGCCCGGAGTCTCATCTTACTCAAATTCTTCTACCTCTTTCTTCCATTTTTAAGAATTCCAGGGATCCAGGACAATCTCATTTATTTTAAGGTCAACTTCTGAGTTACTTGAATTCTGTCCACAGCCATAATCCGCAGGTTCAGGCAGTGGGAATTGGATACTTCGGGGGAGGGGGGGTACTTTTGCGACAGTAGATCTGGGTAAACCCTGGCCATCAGCATCTCTATTGGGTCTAGAGCTGAGGCTGATGGCACAGTTGGGGATCACTCTTGGGGACCCACAAATCTAAGGGATGGGTGGGATTCTATCTGAGGTCTTCCTAGTCCTGAGCTTCCAGGGCCACTTCTACTTCTACCGCTTTTCCTAACAAGCACACGTTTCTTCACTTAAAGGTAGGCAGCGTATGTGCTGCAGAAGGATTTTGATCCATCCAGAGCTGCCCCTGGGTCGTGGAGAGGGATCCTCCCCTGAGGATAACCCGGGATTCTGAGAAGGCTCACCTGACCCCCGTAGGACATAAGTCTGGGAAGATGGTGAGGACACCAGGCACAGTCTGTGGCCTCCCTGGGTCCAGGCTGGTCTCGCTCCTCTTCCAGCTGGTCCCCAGCTGTGCCCTCCAAGGACAACTTCAGGTCTCAGCCATCTGTCCGCAGTGCCTCCTGGCCACATCATAAGCAGCTATGGGCCTGGGTGTCGCTGTCTCTTCAGTGGGCTCCAAGTTGCCATCTAAAACTTACATCCTAGAGGAATAGTCTGCTCCCTTTTCCTCCGTGTACACCACTCAGACCCTCCTCCCAGGCCCAGATAATTTTTGATTTTTAATCTCCTTCATTCTTACTCTATTTCAAAATCATCACACACCAAAGAGTTGATATTTAAACTTACATTTCCTTTCTGTGAAATTTATCAATGACATCACATCTAGCAGGGCTTCACATTTTGCCCTTCTGCGTAAACTGCAGATCCCAAACTGTCCCAAAGAGTAAAGTAATCAGGCACCAGAACGTGATTTCCCCAGAGCTGCCTTTGGACGTGCTGAGGTTGAGTGTCCTCTTCTCTGTCCTCACAGAGGTGAATACGCCCTGGCTGAATACACAGAAGTGAAAACTGTCACCATCAAGCTCGAGGACAAAAGCCCCTGAAGGAAAGGGCACTCTCCAACCCGGGACCCCTCTCGCAGAGGACCAAAGTGGCTGAAGGGAAAACTACAGCACTGACCTTCCTGGGACTCTTTCTTCCGATACTTTCAGTCTACTGGAGCTGGTTTTTGTTTTCCTCTCACACTCCTGTGTCACTGACCTAACTCTGGATGTCCATATGTGTGTGTGTGAAATTGCAGTTTCACCTGGGGAGGGAGCTATCGGCCATTTCTGCTTTTGCCTTTAGACCAGGAGACGGTGGAGATACTCAGGGCTCTGTTAACAAGAAATGGTACTTAAATGTCTGACAGGGGGTTCAACATGCTCTGCCGAATCCAACTCCAGAGAGATTTGGAAAGTGCTCCCTGCGTGCTCTGCAAACCCCAAACCTGTGGTCTCCTCAGGTCACCTGTGCTCCTGAGCCCCTCCTTGTTCTGAGGTGGGGGTGAGACTGTTCCAAAGGGAAAGACTAGCACTAAATTGAAAAGAAAGGAAAGGATTTTGATGGCGCTCTGCAGGGAGGCCTGGGGGAGAATGTAGCAGGCAAGGGTGGTGGAGGCCTGGGCATGCGCAGGTGTGGGTTTTGGAGGACAATGACATTGACCGTGGAATTCACTTTGAAACCAGTACTGCTTTTGGGCCATTCCCAAATCACCCTTGCAATGAGCTCACTCGAAATCTGTGAGCCTTCGCCTTAACCAAGGCCCTTTCTTAGGTGGGAGACATTGTGAGTGTCACTGTGGCTGCTGAGGACTTTCTGTTCTGCTAGCACAAAACTGAGCAGACCCAGGGCTAACTAAGCGCTGCCTCCAGAAAACCAGAACCCTAATTCACCTTTTCAGATTACGCATTTGACCATATTTGATAACAGTTTACAATAAGTCTGGACACTTTTTCATTTTTCCAGTTCCATTGTCCACTTTAGATCAGTACAATGTACACACCTGGAAGAGACTGCAGTTATAATTCACTGCTTTTTTAAAAGTTCTGGTTTGGTATTGATTTCTGATTAGTTAATAAATAACTTCCGGATTCCATGGAGGAGCTCAATTTCCATCCAAATGACCTGTATTTCACTAACAAGCTAGGAATTTCTCTTTTCCTCTTTTGTGTATCCAAATTATGTGCAATTCCATGCTTTAACCTAGAAAAGTAAAATGATTCCCATAGAGCTGCAAAGACAAAACAAAATTTAAACTGTGTTATTCAGGTACTTTTAGTAAACTAGTACTTTTCTAACTGGAAAATGGTGCTTACATTTAGAGATTAAATTGAAGAGACAGTAATAAAGTAAAGATCTATTTCAGAACCAATGGGTGTATAAAGAAACATATATGAATGAGAGTATCAAGCTTGTCATATATGAATGAGAGTATCAAGCATGTCATATATGAATGAGAGTATCAAGCTTGTCATATATGAATGAGAGTATCAAACATGAAATATGCAATTTACCTTCTTTCTCCATCATTTAACACTTAACAATTACATGACCAATAACTTGTTAAACAGAATTTGATTCATACACTGAATTTTCAGTATCCCTAGAAACTATCGACACTAACCTTCATTGTAGTACCTTAGAGGATTGCTATTCTTTCATTGTACAATAATGTCTTTAATATGAAATACTACATTATTTATAATTGGTAGAGTTAATGTCTTTTATAGCTGTAAGTACACGGAGGTGGTATATTTAACCTTCTGTAATATAATGTATTTAGAAATGAAAATCTATATAATGTTAGATTTCACTTCTTTTAAGGTTTACCCCTGTGGTATGGTTTAAAAAATTATGAGACTGGGAATTCTGATCTTAACTGCAGATTGTGTAATAGTGATAAAATAAAATTGAATATCCAAAGCAGGATTTTCACTGAGTGTTTTTTTCATTCATTCACCAAACCCATTTTAATTCTGTGGGGGAGCTTTTCTCTTCCTGAGACCTACTGTGCAAGATAGCTTATAATACAGCAATATTGATACCTTAAATCAAATTATATTTCTTTGATCAACCCTACCAAGGGCTTTGTCTGAGTGTGAAACTGCTTTGGTTGGCTTTTGGGTTTGATGAGGTCTTAGCCTCAGAGGTCTTAGATCTTCTGGCCAGAGTTTAAGATGTCATCTAAACTGCGCAAGATCTTACTATAAAGTGATAAAGATTTGAAGGCATAAAATAAGAATTTGAAGAAGACACTGCATCCTCCAAACATGAGCACAGGTTTCTCTTTCCTCTGCGACAGGTTTTGGAGACCAAGGATGGATTAAAATATACATTATGCACATATTGAGGTATTTGGGACCATTTGATATCTCAATCTAAATGTCAGCCAAAAACGTTACAGGAAAGCGGCATTTTGTTTGGATTAGTGGAACACTACTTCATGAAGACAACAGGCAGCATACAGGGTCATGGTGGTGAGTGTGTGTGTGTGTGTGTGTGTGTGTGTGTGTGTGTGTGTGTGTGTCTGCGCACGCGCGCATGCACGTGCACTCATGCACTGAGGGGTGAGGACATCCCCTACAACCGGGCCTTCTGGAAGTCCCCAGCTTTGCCTGTTGGGGGATGAAGCCATTCTTAATGCCTTTGCTCCTTGCTCCAAGCCACGCGGCTGACTTGTGCTTGACAATGGATAATGGGGGATGTTTCAATTTTTTCCGGGGAGGATTGGCTGAGCACCTAGCCACAGAAAACTCAGTTCCACAGCTGTAAACACTCTGTCCACTGTGCCTGCCTTCGTGCAGGGAAGGATATTGCTTCCCAAAGACCCCACACAGGAATCACCCAACCTGAGTAGAATGTGAGCTGAAGGAAGAGGATTTGGGGTCAACAGGGCCGAGAAAGAAGTGTAAAGGAATCCTCACTGCCCTGTAACGACCTTCCTACGTGAACTTATGCCTAACATATGCCTAAAGGATACAAGTCATGCGTGCTTCGAAGGTTCCAGATGTTTTCTACATCGAGTACGTATCCTAGCCAATTCCCAAGCTCCTGTAAGTAAAGGCTGCCACCTTGCCCCACTGTCCATTGGCCTCCTGCGTCCCCTTCTGCGGGACCTGGCCCCGGGCGTGCGCTTCCTCCTGGTGGCGCTAGGTGGCGGGCGGCGCGCCCACAAGGCACCCCCGGCCTTCTCAGGTCTAACTCGCCACCGCAGACGCCACGCCCCGCAAATTATTGGGGACTTTTCGGCGGCTCCTATTGCTGCCCTCGCAAACTGACGTGAGAACCTCGATGGCGAGGGCTGGACTCCAAAACTGCTCACTTAAGGGCAATGGCTGGCGGGGAAGGCGGAGGAGCCGCAGAGCGGGCCCGTGTCCTCGGGTCGCCTGGGGATCCGAGGAGGCTCCAGCTGCCGGGTCCGAGGCGCCCCGGGGTCGCGCTGGGCCCGCGGTGCAGATGTTGGGAACTGGCCTCGGGGTTACGGCGGGGCTTGTCTGTGAATCTGCGAGGTCCTGGAGTATCCGAGAGGCGCCTAGGTCCTGCCCGGCGTGGAGCGTCCTCCTTCCTGGGTTCAGACGAGACGTAACAAATTCCTGACATTCGGCCACGTTTTATCACTCCCCCCGGTACCCAAAAATGGTTCGGTGGCGCTGCCCGCATATCTGCGCTCTGAGAGGCTAAGGCAGAAGGATCGCTTGAGCCCAGGAGTTAAAACCCAACCTGGGCAAAAGATTGAGACCTTAGGTCTCAAAAAATTAACTTATATGATTCGCCAGACAGCAATATCTTTGCATACATCTGTAAATTAGCAGATTCGTGTGATGGAAGAGGTACCCTTGGAAAATATTAACTTTAATAATAGGTATATTTCTGTACTGCTGTCCGCAGAGAGGCTGCATCTGTCGGGTCGCAGACCGGACCCAAAGCCGCCGTGAAATCCTGCCCCTGGAGAAGCAGGGCTCGAACCCGGAGCGCACGCGACCGCGAGGGCCCGAGGTCCTGGGGTCCGCAGGGAAACGAGGGTCCCGACCTCTCCTAGAGCGTCTCCACGTATCACGGCCGGGGATCCGGCGCTGGGGCGGCGACCCTCGGTGGCCCTGCCCTGCGCTCTGCGCCGCCCGCCCGCCGCCGCTCCCGCCCGCGGCCCAGGATTGAGGAAGTGCTGGGCCGCCGCGCGCGCCGCCCGACACGGGGCAGAGCTGGGCCCGCCCGGCCTTCGCGCCCGCCCGGCGACCCGCGCCCGACCCGGCCACCCCGCCCGACCGCGGCCGCAGGTGAGTACAGTGGGCCCGGCCGGCTCCCGCACCCGGGCCGCGCCGCGCCGCAGCCCTCCCGCCCAGCGCTCGGTAGGGGCGGCCTGGCCCAGGGACGGCGGGGCGCGGCTGGCTGACCTCCGGGCGACCCCCCTGCCGCCGCCGGGACTGGAGAGGTGGGGAGTGTGCGGGGCAGACAGAGAGCTCGGAAACCCGCGCTGCCCCGGGCTAAGGTGGAGTGCTAGACCGGGAACCGGCGAGAAAGAAAGTGGGGAGACCCAGGGTGGCTGCAGATTTCTTTGGAGAAAATCAGGCTTTTAACCTGGAGCCTGGGGGATGTGAGCACGTGTGACTTCGCGTGTGTGCCGGGGGAGTGTGTGTGTGGCTGTGTGAGTGTGCGGCTGTGTTCCGGAGAACCTGTGTGCACAAGCGTGTGTGTTGGGGAGGCCTTGTCCAGGAGTCTCTGGGCCAGGAGGTGGCCTGGGACCTCCTCACTCCTAACAGATGAAAACTGCCTTGGCTGTTGCTTGATCCTCTCTGGCAGGGAGTGAGGAACCTAGGAAGGCTGGAGGTGGACGGGAACATAATGAAGGAGAATTTGGGCTCCCCCCCCCCCCCCAGCTAGCCTGCCCCTTCACGATTTGAGGCCATGAAGTATTTCTCTTAGAAACGCATCCCCTCGCCCAGAAACAGACACAGGCAAGTTATATCCTTAGCAAACGCCCTCACCACATACACCGCTTCTGGTAGAGTGTGTCACGAACATGATACAAAAGTGCCGGATAGGAGTGACAACTGCAGTACGCCGCTTTGGGAAACATCCACACGAAGCGCCTTTTATTATTTGGTTTTCATTATCTTTCGAGAAGGGGAAAGTAAAAAGGTTAATAATATACTAACATCTAGTTTGTCCCTAAAAGAGGTTTCATAGCCAAACTTCCCTCCCCTGTGCTTCCACATCTCAGAAAGGGGGCCCATGGTCAGCATGGTTGCTGGGGTCACAGATGTAGGTGTCATCCTGGTCCCTCAATCCAATCTGTTTCCAAGTCATGTTGGGACTGCCCCAAAATATGGCCCCTTCTACCCCCGTGTTCGCTGCTGTCCACCGTTTTCCTGCAGTATTGTAGTCCCCCTCCCTCTATTTTCTGCCTGGCAGCCATAGTGAATCACTACAGACATAGATATTTAAACAGGTAAACAGAATCCCCACAGTAGTTTTCAGGGGACTCTTCGGCCACTTCTTGTTATTGGCATGAAATCCAGGGGAGCCCCTCCTTTCCTACGCCTCTGCCATCTCACACCATCAGCCCACTGACGTCCAGCCATCTTGTCCAAATTCACTGTCCAGCTTGCGGGCTCGGTGTCACTGACCCACGTTTCTTCACATGGCCCTCAAAGACCTTCCCTGGCTACCCTCGCTCAGCACACCTGCTCTCTCACACGCCTCACCCTGCAGCCCCTAGCAGTTCCACTGTCCGTGTGTCCTTCCTTCCTCTGCTCACTTTCTGCCTCATTACCCCTCCGTCTCCACGGGGGTCACTGTCCTGCCTCCTGCCGTGCCCAGGGCGCATAAAACCAGAGGTGCCCAGACATAAGGATAGATTCAGTGACTGCATGATGACCTGAAAGCTTTGACTTTTGTGTGGCTTCTGTCCCATAGGGCCTTTCTATTGCCCAGCCTTTCTGTGGTCATCTGGGATGGAGATCAGAACAGTTCTCTGGCCGGCAGCTCTGTGATATTTTGGCATCCACAAATCTGTTAAATGCATCGACAAGCCGGCCACACAGAGGGCTGACAGTACGGAGGGATGGCTGGGGCCACAGGCCACCCAACTTTTGATTCAAAAGGAGCCAGGTGATCGGAGCACTGCTAACTTGCTTCCCTTTTGTACTGACTGAGAGTCCTTCCCAAACTTCCTGAAAAAGGGCAGTTCCTTATTTCACCGTCTGCCCTCCTCTCCAAGAGTTTATAGGACGTGAAGTTTACTCCTTCTTAGAAGGCTTTGGTAAAAAGATGCAGCAAATGACTGTCAGGTTCCTTGTTGTCTTTTTTGTTAAACACCCAAGTACATTCACTAATGTAAGCTGTAAAGAGTTGACGAAAGGAAATTCATAACTTCTAGAAAATTATTAAAGTAATCATTGCTGCAGAAAATCTCTTCCGCGTGTAGAATGAACAGCAAACATGGAACTGACAGCCACGATTTGTAGCACTGACATGAACCCAAAAGAAGCTGAAAAAACCCAAGATCTGTTTGAGGGCAAAGTTGGAGCAAAACGTGAGAGCTTGGATTATCTCCTCCGAAAGCTTCCGCCTTAGGATGTGGCCAAAGTACTAATTATAATTTAAAACTGCTCCCAGTGGCAAAAGCCTCCATAAGTGACTGATTTACAAAAGGAAACTGAAAGGGGAACCGAGTACACTGGGTAAGGATTAACCCAGTGTATTTTCAGATTCTTTTTGTAACTAAAAACATTATATGGCAAGACTCTTCTGCTTCGAGAAGAAGCGTCGACTGCTAGGATCTCTCAGAAGAGGAGTGTTTAGTAGCTATTTAGAGAGATGTTTGGAACAGGGGACAATTGTATTTCTCAGATTCCAAGTGTTAGCCTGCAGTTTGGATCCTGTATTTTACAACAGAATCTGGATCCTGTTTCTCCCTAACTCAGTTCTCAACTTGATTCTCCAGATGAGATTTTACAGTTCACAAGGCTTTAATCATCTCCTGAATAGTGGGCAGTTGGACCATTTCTCTTTTCCTCCTTGGACTTTTCAGACTTCCCAGCTTCAAACTCAGATATTTCTGTGGACTGTTTCCTTTTCGGTTTGGAAAGGTGCGAACTGTCTTCGACCCACCTTTCTCTGCCTCAAAGAAACCAGCCTACTGGGCAAGGTGCCTGATTTCCTTTCCAATGAGAAATTCTGAGTGTTCTCTCACAGGCGGGTTCTGTAGCTTGCTTGGGACACACTGACTGTGGAGACAGCCTCTCCCCATCAGTCTCCCAAGCTCCAGCACTATGACTGCAGGTAGTAGTCACAGGGCCTGCTGTAAAAAGGTGCCTGACTGCAAAGCCTTGGCCTGAGTGAATTCACACAGCACCCCGCCAAGTTGCCAGGGTGTGGGGCCCGTGTCTGTGTCTAACAGTTAAGGAAACCGAGACACTGTGTTTCAGCCGTTTCAGGGACAGGGCACACCAGGGAGTGTCAGAGGCGACCCACACCTCGACATCCGCTCTACGCTTTTACCTTTGTGTATTGGCATTATTTATCTGACCCTGATTTATTATTATCACATTATGGTCCTTCTTCAGTGTTATTATGACTGAACTATTTTGGAATGGTCTGTCTCGATGTCACTGACCTCACACTTTACACCTAGGAAGCCCACAGACTTTCCCAGGGTAATCTCTTCCTATCACTCCTGTGCGAAGTCTGAGCTGGGCCCTCAGGTCATTTTGCTCTTTTCATCAGCTTTAAATCGGGATGAGGGACCACGCTAGGTAGAGCTCAGCTGGCATGGAGGAGCAGTGCCCAGTCTCAGTAGTTCTTCATAGTCTTGTTAGCTGTGGGAGACTCATTTTAAACCGGCTCAGTTTCTCCATTCGGATTATGAGAGGCCGGTAGTTCTGTGTTGCCTGTGGCTGTCCTGTGCATTGTAGGCCATTTAGCAACACCCTGACCTCTGCATGTGTCAGTAGCTTCTCCTCCTCCTCCTAAATGTGCCAACCAAAAACACATCTCTACATGTGGCCACATGGCTGTGAGAGAGGCCAAATTCATGGGGTTCACTCCTGCTGGCCTCCAAAGTTCAGACTAAGTTGGGTTCACAATCTGTGATAATTCTTTCCAGACATCCGGATCGCAGCCTGACTGCCCTTTGGGTCACCTCTCTGGGCTTCAATGCCAGTCTGCCCTGGGCAAAGGGTAGGCCTTGTACTGTGACCAGTTGTAGTGTGTCTGCCCTTCCCAAATGGAGTGTGGTTCCTCGGGGCAAAGCCTTGTTTAGCGGTATTGCTGCTGGCCCGGGCCTCGAACAGGACCTGGCTGTGTTGCAAGGGGTGGCGAATCTGTCTGTCGTGAACAGCGACCAAACCCTTTACTACCCTAGTTTGGGGACTGCTTAGGGCCTCGTCCCAAAGAGACAATACCTAAGTCCAGTGGCAGAGGGATGGGAAAAGTGTGGCCCTTTCACCACCTGCACAGGATAGATTTGGGCCAATAGATGGCTCATGAAGAAAAATATTGGGAAAGAAAGTAGAATATCAGTGAACTGAGATAGACCATAAATATTTGCAGGAAATGCAAGAATGGACTTCAGTTAAAAAGTCTTTCTAATATTATGATGTTTTCACCACAGGAATGAAAAGCTTTCTGATCAACCATGACTGTGTGTCCAGGCTCTAACTTAGGGCAGAGGTGACAACAGCAGCACCTGCCTTTGGAGATCAGCTTCGTGAAGGGTTGATGGCTGGCGTGTCGCCCAGCCCACCCAGCATGTACTGGTGTGTGGGGCCCGAGGGATCAGCTGTGTGTCCAGAGCGCACCATGGAGACCCATAATGGTAAGGACAGGGCTGGCCATGTGTGCCTGGGTATAGGCTGCTATGCTTGTTCTGCGGAAAGTTTACGCTGTGTAAGAACGAAGTGTCTCCAATCAGAAGAAATAAAATGGCAATGATTTTGGTGTTTTCTCATCATAAAATATATCTTAGGATTTGCACTTAAATTCTAAATATTGAGGGGCCATGGAAAAAATTTTTTGTGGACTCGAAGATCTTAAGAAATGGGATCTTGCCTCATGTTTGAGTTTTTTTAAATGGGTACTTGGTTTTGTCTTAGCATTATAAAAATAATACCTGTTTATTAGAGCAAAATTGAAAAAAGAAAAAAGGAAGTAGAAAAAAATCACCCAGAGTCCCACTACTCTAAATACAAATACAACTGGCGTATTCTCTTTTAGTTTCTTTCTCTATAATTAAAAAACTTGGCTTTAATTTTATTGTATGTAGAAGATAGATATAATTTTATATGCTCTTTCCTAACTTTTTATTATGACCGAGTTACCACCTAGTTCACGTGATTAAGTGAAAACATCATTCTATAGTATAAAATTCTTATCCTATTCTTTATTTTCCTCTAAACATTTGGGTTGCTTCTGTCTGTTCACTGTTTCCAAAAGCATTCCATTTCTATCTCTGTATACATGGTTTCCAGGTTATTTCCATAAAATCGATCTACAGAAGTCATGTTGAGTTTGAACATTTTGAGATTTCTCCATGAGAGTTGTGCTCCCTTTAACACCAATAAACTATCATTGATGTTAAGAATAAATATTTGTTAATCTCTTAGTATATATCAAACTCTGAATTAAGAGCTTTATGAAGTAATCTCATTTAATCTTCACAACTGTAAACATTGGCACATTGTAAACATTTATTACTGATATAATCCTAAAGAACTTGAGAGAGAAGTCTAGAAACTTTCAGTAACTCAGTGACACACAAAACAGCTAACTGAAACCTCTTGGACCCTTGAGACTCTTGTTCATAATTGCTGGGCCATCTGTAGGATTCAAGCTGGCCCATATGTTGGGGTCAGGAAGGCCTGGGTGTTGGTACCCGCACCATCCTATGAATCCCTGAGTGTGGGAAGCTTTTTAGGGGGAACCAAACACACCAGCCACACAGTCTGCTTTGAAACATCACACAGGGCCTAGGACGTAGTTCAGGCAGGCAGCACCTGCCTCACAAGTACACGGTCCCAAGTTTGCTCCCTGGTACCAAAGATTAAAAAATAAATAAAATAAATCATATGTTCAATTTCATCTTCACACTTCATAAATAATAAATACTTCTTAAGTGTGATGAGAAGCCTGTTGTACATTGAAAACATCATAAATGCAAAATGCATTTCATACACCGAACCTACCAGATACCTTAGTTTAGCCCAGTCTGTCTATACCATGCTCAGAATACTAACAGGAGCCATTGATGGGCCAAATTATTTAACACAAGGACTATTTTATCATAAAGGTTGAATATCTCACATAATATAATGAATATTGTACAGAACACATAAAGCAGATTGTTTTGTACCATGGTAAAGTCAAAACATCACAAGTTGCGCCACTCTGATCAGGAGCCATTTACGTATACCCCAAGGCCACCCCTAGGAGACCAGCAACTCTCACAGGGAGGTGTGTCTGAGGTGGGGTCACAGACTCTGTGCTTTGCTTACCTGTTGTCTTCATGTTTTCTACAATGAGCATGTGCTACGTTTTGTTGCTGTTTTGCATGGTACTTGGAATAAGATTGATATTGCAAGCTGTTTTATTTTTTTGTAATAGATCTATCTCCCTAAATCCCATTGCTGTATTTTATACTTTGGCTCTCTCATGTAAGAGAAAGCATGCAGTATTTAAGTTGTGTGTTTGATTTACTTTATTTAACACTGGTCTCAGGGTACACCCATTTTCCTACAAATGACTCCAGTTTATCCCTCTTTACAGCAGAATAGTGCTCCATAGTGTGTACATACCTCATTTTCTTTTTCCATTCATCTTTTGATAGAAATATAGGCCACTTCCAAGATTTAGCTATTGTGAATTGTGCTGCTATAAACATGGTTATGCGTGGATCACTATAATATTGAAGCAGTAGAAATAAAAACAATCCAGGAGAATGGGAGATGCACTCTGAAGTTTTTAGAGGCAAAGTACTTGTTGCTGGCACAGATTGACCTGGAATTGTTTCCCGAGTGTTTAATCCCAGAACAAAGGCCAGACATCCCTCAAGTAAACAAGAATAGGAGGTATGGACACAGAGAAGAGGTACTTAGGTTACACACCCCGTAAGGTGCACAGGATTACATCACTGGGTCAGGGGTTACATGAGAGGTGGAGAATACACTTCAGGGTCTTATTACATTAAATTTCTATTTCAAGTGATACAGGTTAATTGGTCAGAAGGTTACATCAGTCTCAGCATATTTACATGGCCTCATTTTTATGCAGTTCTCTGGAGACAAAGACATTCCTGTGTTATCTGAACAATCTCTGGGCCATAAAAAGAGAAGGAAAAGGGGATCCCCACCTTCTGCTTCTTAGGCTGGCAGTTTGCAGAAGAAGCTATTTCTCAGCTCAATACAATATCTTGAATTCTTTGGGGAGGATACTTGGAAGGCAGATAGCTGGGTCAAATGGAATTTCTAGCTTTACGTTTTTGAAGAATCTCCACACTAACCATGGAGCGCTTTCCATTCCCGCCAGTACTGTGGTAGGAATGATTCAGCCTCACCCGCATTTGTTATTATTTGATTTCTTGACGATAGCCAGTCTCCTAGGTCAGATGGCATCTGATACTTCAGGATTAGGGTCAGATTGGACTTCTGAGATCCTCCCACCAGGACCAAGTCAGCTTCTCTGGCTTCTTTCCCTCTGACGCCTTTCTAGAGTGTATTTGCCTCTATCTGCCCGTAGTGAGGCCCTCTGCAGCGTTCTCTTTCTGAGTGTGTCCTCTTGGAATGGTTTCCTGCCCCCAGAAGTGGCCTGTTTTTTCTTTGCACCTTCTCCAGACCCCATAGGATCGGGGGAGCCTGACTTCTTAGCAACCCTTTTCTCTGGAAGGCCTGCTGCGCACCTAACTCACAGCACTGCCTAGGGAAAATTATTTGTCAGAGAGAAATCAATGATACTTAAATTATTTGGGGGCAACTGTCTTTTAAAAATGCTCAGAAGATGACATTTTAAAAATGTCAGAATTCTTATTATTCTTGCCATAGAGGTTTAGGAAAGACTCAAACTTAAAGGAAACGTTTTTATCATTTTCCATAATGATATTTTGTATTTTTAATTGAATTCTTTATTGATACATTTGATCAGACTCAACATTGAGAATTTGTACCAGTGTATCACATGACTTCTCATTTTTTCCCATTCCCCTGCCCATCCTACAATCCCTTCTTCCCTGTATGCATATGCTTTCTTTCTTTTTTTACCATCACATTTTTCTTTCCCCTCATCACGTACCCCACCCTTTCCCTTTGAATATTTTCCTTTTTACAATATCTATCATACATTTTAGAACTCGTTTACATCCTCAGATTCTCATCCCAGAGAAAAGATATGGTATTTACACAACTGTGACCTATTTATTTCACTTATGAGTTTGTCCCCAAGGAATATCCATTTGAGAATAAATGACTCAAACTTATCACTCTTTATGACAGAGTAATACTCCTTTTTATTTTTTTAAAAACCACATCTTTTTTTATCCAATCTCCCATTGATAGACATTGTGGTTGTTTTCAAGATTTAGCTATCACAAACTGAGCTGCTATGAACATGAGGGTAGATATGTTGCTGTGATATGAATTTTTTTTATTTCTTTCATGTATATTCCTAGCAAGGGAATAGCAGGGTCAAATGGGACTACTAATCCTAGTTTTTGGAGGAATCTCCACACTGATGTCCATTAGTTACACTAGTCTACACTCCCACCGACAGTGGAGAAGGGTTCCTTCCTCCCTGCATTTGTTGCTGGTTTATTTTGCAATAGCAGCCGTCCTTTGTGGAGTGAGAAGAAATCTCAGTGTTGTGTTCATTTGCATCTCTCAATTGACCAGGGACGTTGAGCATTTCTTCATGCTTCTTGGCCGCTTTTACTTCTTCCTCTGATATTTTGTGTTTTTTATGTATGTAGTAGATGTGTTTTGTCACATACACACACCCCTACGTGTTTCTACTTGCCTGACATCACCTGGAGTGTGCTTAGAATGGCTCACACTCTCAGAGCCATGGTTGAAGAGTACCACAGTGCACACCTGTAATTCCAATAACTCAAGCGACTGAGCAGGAAGACCACTTGGGCCCAGGAGTTTAGGACCCACCCGGGCGATACAGCAAGACCTTCTTTCACAAAAACAACAACCAAGTGAACGTGGCACTATGCCAGGTAGTCTAGGTGTGGCTACTGTGTGGCCCTGTCCTGTGTCCCAGCGGTGTGTCTGTGCATCACAGTTGTATCTCCGGAGGATGTGGAATGACCTTAATTTCCTGTCACCATCAGCAGCAGTTCCCTGCAGTACAGGAGGAATCGGGGAGGCTCTGAGGGGTGTTGAATGTTCCACAACAGGAGGGTCGGTGAGTTAACACCCGCCAGGGGTGCTGGGAGATCTCCCTGGCAAACCCATCATTAGAAGCCTGAGGTCTGACACCAGCCATAGCAGACAAACCTGCTCTGCCAGTTAACATGGGCACCCAGAACAGTCAGTGAAGAACTTCTAGTAAATCAAGATGGAGACTCACCTGGCTGGTGGAAGGTGTGGCACTGGGTGGGCCCACTGAGAGGCAGCTCAGAGTCCCTGCTGTTGGGGAGAGGTCCCGGCTCCAGCCCCGAAAGCCCAGCCCAGCTGCCCCCTGCCAGAGCACTCAGCACTGCCAGATGCAGCATGGATCAAAGGACGAGCAGAAACGTTCCAGAGGGTCTCCACATGCCAGGTTGTCATGTAACTAACAGCGGTGTCTTCTTTTGTAGGTGATGGTGGTGGTTTTCTTTGACTCTTTCAAATCTGTATTAAAAATCTGGCTTTGAAATGTACAGGCCAAGTGACTTCTCCTGTGGGGCTTTTTCTTGTCTTCCAGAGACAGAAGTAGGAAGTAGAAAGTAGACTGAAGTAGCAAGCATCCTGGGTCTTGCTATGTTGCCCCCAGGTGGGTCCTAAACTCCGGGCCCAAGTGGCCTCTTTCAGAAATCCTGCAGAGACAGCTCTGCACCAAGCAGGTCTCTGCGCATTTAAAATGCTCCTCGTGTCTGTTTCCTGCTTACACCTGCCAGGCCATGGAGGCTGACAGCGTGAGTCTTTCCAGGCAGAGACCATGGACAGTGGGTGCCCTCCTCAGGCTGGATGCAGCAAACACCAGACGTCTCGGGGGAACAGAGCCAGTGTCCTGAAAGGAACCCCTTACCGAGGGCCGAGAGAATTGTGTAGGGCCCTTGTGTAGGAGAAAGAGCTGAGGACATCCATCTATGAAGGCGACAGTTAGCGCAGCTGTGCTTCCTGTCCATCAACTTCGAGCTTCGGTTATTCATCCAGAATATGCAGCACTTGCTTCTCACAGCCAGGAGCCGACCGCCTACCAAACACGGCCAGCCTCCGTGTGAGGCGGGTCTCTGTTGGGGTGTGTATCTTGTTCTCACTGAGTCTAGCTGCACCTCTGAGTTAGCTGGAATCCCCAACCACTAAGCGGAGACACCCTGCCCTCCTCCTCCAGCCTGATGTGGCAGGCCCTCGGGCTCCTCCACTCACCCACTTGTGTAGATCTGAAGCATGGCTCACACCAAGCCTCAGCCCTCACCTCCATTCCCCTGCCCCACACTTGTTCCCGTGTGTGGGGTGCCAGGGCAGCCCAGCTCATGGCCCCTGTACTTGCTGGGGACAACCAGGTCCACTTGTCCTACATCCAACCATCTCCCTTGGCCCCCGTGAAGGGGCCAGTGGCCTGTGAGCCGGAAGGTCTCTGCACAGAGGGGACTTTCACCCCCTGTCCTCCTCCTCATTCTTGGTCCACGGGGATCAGACCATGAAGGAGCTTTATATACTGAGAGGCTCATTGAAAATTCTTTTTTTTTTTTTTTTTTTTTTTTTTGAGACAGGGGTCTCGCTTTGTAGTTCAGGCTGGCCCTGAGCTCAGCCTCAAACTCATATCCCAGCAATCCTCCTGCCTCTGCCTCCTGAGTGCTGGGATTATAGGTGTGAGCCACCACGCCCGGCACTGTGGTATGTGGAGCTGATTGCTGCTGGGTGTGAGTCTCCACGCCCAGTATTGTAGGTGGTTACCAAGGATCGAACCTGGGTCCTTGCGCTTGCAAGACAAGCGCCAGAACCACTGAGCTAACTCCCCGGCCCTCGTTGAAAATTCTTTAGACCTCTGGAAATAGACCCATCTCCTTGATATGGTGTCAGTCCAAACTCTAATGTATGATTCTCTCGTCCATTTGGAGGAACCCTGCTGAATAAAAACAAGGAACTCTCTGGACGGATGGTTCTGACTCTGACATGACATTGTACTTCGTGATGGTACGAAGTGGTGGGATTCAGTAGAAACTGCTATTCGGATTTTGAGTTTGGATCTCGTGTCTGTGGGTAGCGATTTGTGGCCCCGTCCTGCCCTGCAGTGCTGGGCACCGGTGCCGTCACAGCTCCAGCTCAGCCGCGTGCCCAGGGGACACGGCCGCGTGCCTCTGAGGGACACAGCCAGTGCTCTGCTGTGTGTGGGAGGCTAAGCTGTGACTCTTGCAGGCCAGGTATGTTAAATGTGTCCTCAGGGTAGGATGGATCTGACAGGACATACCCCCGCCGTAAACTGGGGAACATCAGTGTCACCGTGTACCTAATTCCACAGCCTGAATGTTCTAGCCACGCCTGTGTTCAGTTTGTCCCAATACTACTTACCTGTCCTGTGGGTGATATTTGTCATACAGTAGAGAAAAAAAACTCCAACCAGAAGCGTGTGTCTGAAACAATAAAATCTGCCCAGAGCTCATAAACTTGATATTGTGGGGGAAAACCACACATTAGTCAGAAATTATATTTTCAACTATAAGGGGCTTTTTTAGTATTTTTCATTTTTCAATTCTTGAGATGGCTGCAACTAGCAACTTTAGCCTCTTAGCTGCAGTTTACCATATGCCACTCACTGGTATATTGCCAAGTGTTGGTTTAAAATCATCTATCCAGAGCCAGGTGCGGTGGCATACATCTGTGGTCCCAGCTACTCAGGAGGCTGAGGCAGGAGGATGGCTTGAGCCCAGGAGTTCAAGGACAAACAAATCTATCTACCTGTGTGTCTCAATAGAATGCCTGTGGGACATTGAGTTTTTAGAGACTTAGAGATATTTAAGAGTCTATTATTTTGATTATATACAGTGATGCAAATTTGAGGTTGGAATTTGAATTCAAAGTGGTGAGAATAACCCCAAAGTTCCTGTAGTGGCTCATTTTGGACTCGGGACAGTTGTGTGAGCAAGTGGTCAGAAACAAGTTCATGGTCAAGGCTGGCTGTGGCGTGTCGACATGAGAGGTCTGGCCGTGCTCGGGAAGCTGGGTGGGAAGGCCATGGCAAGGCCCATCGGGCTGTCCTGCCTCTGCCCCAGATACCAGGCTCAGAGGGCTCCAACAGGGGATTCCTCTGTCCCTGTGAAAACATCAGGTCAAAGATAAAGGGCAGCAGGGGCCGGGGAATTAGCTCAGTGGTTCCGGCGCCTGTCTTGCAAGCGCAAGGGCCCGGGTTCGATTCCCCGGTAACCACATAACAATACTGGGTGTGGAGACTCACCCCAGCAGCAACCAGTACCACATACCATAGTGCCGGGCGTGGTGGCTCATGCCTGTAATCCCAGCACTCGGGAGGCAGAGGCAGGAGGATTGTGATGTGAGTTTGAGGCTGAGCTCAGGGCCAGCCTGAACCACAAAGCGAGACCCTGTCTCAAAAAACCTAAAAAAAAAAAAAAAAAAAAAGATAAAGGGCAGCAAGGGCCTCTGGCCTGACAGCGGGCAGAAGCGTTCTCATGCCCCACTTCTCCCTAAAGAATAAGAACAAAGGGTGATTCCCCACATTCCTGTCATAGGCTGAAATGGCACTGAGGACCCAGTGCTTCCTGCCCTTTCCCGTCTTGCTTCTGGCTGCTTCCTGTTGGCGGGACGCGTCTTCTGACTCCTTCCTCAGCATATGCCCACTCATGCTCACACACATGCATATTCTTTTTGTGTGTTTCTTATTTTATTATGAGTTATTCAACTGTACATTCTTTCTGTTTCGTTTTTCACTGCACTGAGACTTGAACCCAGGGCCTCACGCTTTCTTGGCAAGTAGTGTTAGGGTAATGACCGCTGAGCTGCAGTCTGGATCCCCCAGCAAGGCATCTTATGAAGCACTGTTTCAGAACTCACTCCATGTGCACTGCATTTGATAAGGAGTGCAACCCACACCACTGTGCCCAGCCCTCATTCTGCCACTGTGCCCGGCCCTCCATTCTGTAAGGATCAAGTACTGCTGAGTACCCCCAGCAGGATTGTGGGGCCCCAGAGTAAGCACATTAAAGACTATCAATGCTAACCCTGGTCAAAGACCTCAGGAGAACACAAAGACCTATAATGTAGAAGAGCAAGCAACTGGACCTGGCCCCAGGGTCAGCTGCCGGAAGGGTTTGCTCTCCTGTTTCTGGATTTGTTTCTTCAGGTAATTACCTGTGTAAAAATAGGCCACGCCCCACTCTGACTGAGCCCTTGAGATAGCATCTGTGGACTTCCTGTCGGGTGAAGCATATTCCCATCACTTTCGAATCACTTGCTTCCTGCACATTTCGTCCTGTCGTTGTTGACTCGGCTCTAGGTTGTCTTTGTACCTTTAAAGGATGTGAACTCATTGCTGAGGCCCCTGCCCACTGGCAGTGGGCACCCTTCCCGTCATCCCTTCTACTTCCGTTCCGACTTAGGGACCTTGTGTAACGGGAGCACCTCCGAGAGACAATCTGTGAACACTGGCTGAGGGGAGGCACACACTTGGCCTTCAGGAGTTCTGATTCATTCTCCAGCCTGTCCTTTCCACTTTGCAGCCCATCTGCCATGATTTATGGCTTCCCTCTTCGTTTTCATGATTCTTGCTTATGGACTCCACCTCCTCTTGGGGCTCCTCAGCAGACCAGTAATACTCATTCTGAGTTGCTCTCCCTCTAGTAGCACCGGCTCTGGGTAGAAATGGGTCCCTGAGATGCTGGAAAGCTCAAGCCCTGGCTGCCGCTTGGGGGAGTACAGGCCCTGACCCTGTGTCCTCCTCCAGGGTAAGGAAGTCAGGCGCTGGGAGCCCGTTTTGTGGTGAATGAGCGAACCCAGGCTCCCTCCTCTCTGAGGCTGATCTGTTTAACTGCCTGGTAGTCATGTTGGGTGTAGCACGGAATGCAGAGCCTTGATGTAACAGGACCTGCCTGTCATTGTCACTAACAGTTCACATCCCTGAGCCGCGGCCTCGCTGCTCCCATCCAGCCTCCGCTGAGCTCGCCTCTTTGGCTTTGGAGCCGAGGGACTGACCCTCCTTGTCATGTGTGTCGGGCTGGCTGGGGCCGCCTGGTTCTCTTCCTGCAGACCGGGCACCTGCCCTAGTGCCAGCTGCACTGCTGGAGTTTGGTGCTTTTTTCTGTATGGATCTGATACTCTTCAGATGCTGGTGGCACCAGTGCCTGGCTGGAATCTGATCTTTGTGCTTGAGATCCCTGTCCGTCTCCAGGAAGCCATGGTCAGTTACTGCAGCCCGCAGGAAGCGGGCAGGGAAACTACAGTTTGACCGCCCAGACCACGCCTGGGGGAGGTGAGGCCTCCTCGGGCCTTCCCAACCTTGACCACACACTTCCTCTTCAGCCCTTGTGTTGCCGTCTGGCAGGTTGGGGAGGGGCTGGCTTATACGAGTGTGCCACAAGGGTTACCCCTCCCAAGAGCCTCCACCTGGCAGCCTAGAGACCTTCACTCTTCCAGCCCACACTGCCACAGCCCCGAGTGCCCCCCTCAAGCCTTCTCCAAGCCGGGCACTGTGGCTTCTGGTCTTTAGGCTCTTTTCTCTTTTCCTACCTAATATGGCTTGCTGGTTTGGGGGGAACATTTCTGATTTTTCTCTGGGGTAGAAGACAGGGAGGGGAATTAAGGCCTCCACTGTCACCTTGACTCTGTCGTCCCACATCTCATGGGTGTCTTGGAGGTGCACGGTTCACAGGAAACACCGTGTGGTGGGGCCAAGAGCGTGAGCTTTGGCGTCGGAGGGAGCTGGTTCTAATCCCGACTCCCCCGCACCCCACGTGGCTTGTAACCCACGAGTGGTCAGAGTCTTGCTCACCAAATGCATGTGGTAGGCCCTCCACGAAGGCCTGTTCTCTCTCTCCTTGCTGGCCAAGTTATGTAACCTCTCCTGGACACATTTCTACTAGTGAACACACTGACTGATGCCATAAAAATGAGGAGTCCTTAAAAAATAATTTTGTGCTTTATCTGCCCCTGAGCCATCATAAGGATGGAATTTAACACATGACCAATTCTCCTTTTCAAGTGTGCGTCCTGCCGAAGTAGGATCAAAACCAAATTTTTAATTAAAGCTGTTTAGCATTTTTTAATTGAAGTGCATTAATTAAAATAAAAATCTTTCCTTGCCTCATATATTTGGGACATTTCATTTTATTTATTTTTTTTTTCAGATCATAATCCCAATAGGGTTTATGAAAGAAAGATTGAATTTCTAAGTCCTAGAGTTAGCTGGCTGGCAGTGTGGTTACTGGTAGCAGTCGAGAGGCTGAAGTTCAAAGTGGGCTGGTGAGGGTGTGTCCTGGGCCTCACCCCGTCCTCTGGACTCTGATTCTTATCCTCAGTATTGCTGATCCACTCGTAATGCTGTTGAATCCTCTTGGACAAGTCTGGAAAGTGTTTCTTCCTGTGGTTTGTGCAGAGCAACTCACAAAGACTTCACAAAAAATACATGCAAACTTTGCTAATATGCCCCAAATTAGGGATCTACGTAGACTTCTGGTCAAAAGAAACAATAGAAAGTAAATTAATTTCTTCTTCTCAAGGTAGGGACAAAATGGCCTGCCCTTTCTTCAGGAATAAATAAGGTTGATCTCTTTGTTTTACTTTGGTAGGATTATAAGGGCTTGCTAAGTGATTGTTTCCTGCTCTGGTTTATAAGAAGCAATTCAGGGAAACAGTTGAGCTTCATGGTTCAGAGTGAGAATCCTGCACCCCGGCACTGGGTTGCAAATCTGGGTTAGGTGTTGGTTAAATCGCTCAGAAGTCTGGCTCTTCTCTCATAACTATCTACGATACTAGGACCCGAGGAAATTAAATACATTAATCTTTCCTTTCTAGTTTGTTCCCCACCTTTACAAAATAATGCTTCCATTCTCTCTTTCTCCCTAAAATTTCTGCAAAACCAAAAACATCTTTATCTTTGTTGTGATTGCCACAATAATTTCTGCAAATTGAAATAAATAAGCAATAGCTTTAGAAAGTTTGCAAGGTAAGCTATCAGAAACGGCTTTTTCTAAATTGGGCCTTAGACAATGTCCCTTTTCTCTTCTTCCTTTTTATAAAAAAAAAAGAGAAATTCTTAGCCAAAAATAAATCTCAGTTCCTCCTCCAGTCCTTGCTCGTTTTGTGATCATTTTGTTTGCAAGGAATGATGTCTTTTAAATGTTCAGCCTCAAGCCATTCAGACAGAGCACCTCGAATGCAAATCATAGAGAAATGATAAAGGGAAGCCGTGAGTCCGGATTTGGTGGGCCAAGTTGGAAGAGCCCAGACATTCCTGGAATACTTGTGGTTGCTGAGGAATCATGTTGCTAACAACCAAAATATCACTCATACAAAAACAGAAAGAAGGACCTGTTGTGATCCAGCCCAGGTTTGTACTAAGCGGAAGTTTGTACTATGCAAGGGGGCTTTTCCACAGAAGATGATGAGCAGGATGTGACAGCCAAGAACAGTGCTGGTCCAAGTCAGCCAACCACACACTAGGAACAGGCTACAGATGTTCTCAGCCCCGAGGGCGGAGGGCAAAGGCAGAGGGCTAAGAGGCCAGCTTTCACTTCTGTTAAGCATTATCTTTTATGAGACTCCCCTTGCAGCAGTGTTCACTGGAGTTGACCTTCGACCTTCCGGAGGCCATGCTATAATCACCTGCTGGGTCCATCTCAAACCCATGTGTGAAATGCATCAGTCTGGAAGGTGCAGAGGGGAACCCACCTGACCTTGGCTTTCACGTTTGTTTTGTTTCTGCACTGTGTACTTGACTTCGGTCTTGAAAGGCAAATGACAGTCCTAACACTGAGGACAGTGATTCCAAGTTGGTTCTGTTGTTTGAACTTGGAGTATAGTTTTGGTGCACACTTACAGAGGGGAATTAGAGCAAATGATCTCTGATGTTTTCACTCGCTAGCAGTCACAGCTTCCTTGATTTGATAAGTGGGACATATTCTGAGATGGTGTGAAACAGTTTCATGGCCATGTGAGCATCACAGAAGCTACTTACACAGACCCAGGTGGCATCACCTAGGCTGTGCCTCTGCTGTGCTGCTTGTGTTCATGGAAGAGCCTATGGCTCTTGGCCCCAAGATGAGCAAAACAATATGAGATGATGTCAAGCAGAGACAACATTATGTTGGTGAGGTGCTGCTCTCCGTAAGACACGTAAGGCTGCTGCCAAGCTGACCCAGTACACTGCTTTACAGCAGACTGTTACTAATAGGTAGAAAAAATGCACCAGAAATAACAATAGGGGCCTGAGGGTATAGCTCAGGGGTAGGATGCTTGCCTGGGTTCTATCCCCAGTGCTACAAAACAAAGCATGACCAAAAATATGATATAATAAATACATAAGCCAATAACAGAGTCACTAATGTTATCATTGTCTACTATGTGCTGTATGTAATGGCATATGTCATACAACTGGCAGCTCACTAAGTTTGTTTACAAACATGGAATGCATCATCTCACACACAACAGTTTTGAGGACCACAGTATCACTAGGCCCCACCAAGTTTTCACCTTTGTAATAATCTTGTGGGACCACCATTGTATCTGCCATTTGTTGCTGACTAAAGCATTATTATTGTGACTAAAGACTGTATTTTAAAACTTACTTGTTTGAATATGTAAGATAGTCACACAGTCCAAATGCCATAAGTGCTAATCTACAAATCTTAAGATTTTTTTATATCTTTCAAGAATGTAAACAAGCAAAACAAATATCAGTTCTAATTTTTCCTCTTTAATATGAAAGGCAGCTGGCACAAGCACTATTCAGGACTCTCCCTGATGCTTCCGTACATTTGCGCATAATGTAAATCATCAGTGCTCTTTTTGACAACTGTGTAGTATTCTATACTAGAGATACACCACAGTTCACACAGTCTTAGTGGGCATTGGGCCATTCCAAACTATAGCTGCAATGTTTACTTATACATTAGTAGAAATCTTATCCGGTACATATATCTATAGGTATACAGATATATCTATATCTGTATATCTATAGATATACAGATATAGATATAGATATATAGATATAGATATAGATAGATAGATATCTATATCTATATATATATATATATGCCTGTCTCTGCAATAATTCCTAAAATGATGAATCAGAAGACAGATGCCCCCAAAGTGTGTGTGACCGCTTGTTTTCTCATCGGCCCAAAAATAATGGTTCATAGCAAATTTTAGATTCTCCTAACTTGGTATGTGAAGAATGGTTTTAGTTTAGATTTGTCGTTGTTCTTTGGTGCTGAGGATCAAGCCGAGGCTGTGGACACACAAAACATGTGCTCTGCTGCCGAACCACTCGCCCTGAGC
Source organism: Petromus typicus (assembly GCA_004026965.1). NCBI lineage: Eukaryota > Metazoa > Chordata > Mammalia > Rodentia > Petromuridae > Petromus > Petromus typicus. Next base: position 105,482 of record PVIR01002193.1, read on the forward strand.
TCTGCAGTGTGAATACTTGTTTCTCTTGTGATGAGACCGGGCACGTTTTAACTGTGTAAGAACTTGTTATATTCGCGGTTTTGTTTTTAATCCTCTCTTCACGTCCTTGCTTATCAATTTCTGCCTACTCTTTGTGTTGGCATTTTATTTAGCATAAATTAGCATTTTTAATTAGCATAAAATTAGATCCAGTTAAAACACAAAACTAAAATGAAATCTTCAACTGTTTCCAAAATAGTCTTTTTACCTTGTTTACTAAATGAGTGTGGCAAATATAAAATATGTAGTATAAACAGGTGAATATATAAGTCCTACCTGAAGAAAATTTTAAACTCTGGATGTGAAGAACAGTTAATAAAAAGATATATTGTCTTGTATAAGAGGATGCAGTATTATTAATTTTCTTAGTATTATTGATTCAATATTGCTAATTTTCTACAAGTTGGTTTTATAAATCAGTGCAATAGAATTAAAATTCACACATAATTTTTTTTTTGGAAACATGTAAAAAATACTAAGTTTTACCTAGGAAAGTAAATATATGAGAATTGCCAGGAAAATTCAAATGGTAAGAGGCCAGACTAAGAAGAAGGTGGTTACAATGTTACAGCAACAAGTAAAAATTGATGTCTAAGAAATAAACGATGAGGGCAGGTGTGGTGGCTCATGCCTGGCTCTCAGGGGGCAGAGGCAGGAGGGTACTGTGAGTTTGAGGCTAGTCTGAACTATATAGTGAGTTCAGGGCTAGCCTAAATTACAAAGTGAGACCCTGTCTCAAAAAAAATGATAAAGGA
>PVIR01002194.1:0-106402 GCA_004026965.1 Petromus typicus
TAGAATAGAAAAAAGAATTCCACACAAACAAATATATTCTTTAAAAATATAAGAATTACTGATACAGAAATAGAACAAGTCACTTTAAGAACTTGTTTAAAAGTTCACACTAGGATTTGAGGCTGAAATGGTATGCTAGCTGTCTGACTATATGGTGGAGGAAAGCTTAGCCTACGTGCTGAAGGCAGACTGAAAATGTGGACAACCTGGGGAGCGAGGTGCACAGACATCTCTGGATGGCTTCTGTGGTCACATTATCTATGAGATGTGCCTAGTTTGCAGTCTTTTGAGTGAGCCTCTGACTCAAGTTAGGCCAGTGAGAATCTCTTTTATGGAAATATGCCAGTGAATCTGAGAGCCTGTCGTCTGTTTCCATGATGACATGAAATGATAACATAAACTCACATGCTGTGTGGATATCCTAACAGAAATGAGAAGTCCAGATATAGGGGAAGACAAAAGGCAACAGGCAGGCAGAGGGTGGGGTAGAAAAGAGGACAAGGAGAAAAGGAAGTAGATGGGCCTATATCCTGCTAGCTTTGCTGGTCTTCTTGCAAGCTCCATCTGAGATTTGTCTTTTATCCTGGATTTCTGTGATTATATTATTAACATTATCTATCTATCTATCTAGATACATATATATATATATACGTATCTAGACAGATAGATATAGATATAGACACATTTGTGTCTATATCTATATCTATCTATCTATATGTATATGTGTGTGTGATTCTGTGACCTTTGAACTACTATAGAAGTTGACAGGTTGAATATTGGCTGATATTATAATGACCCCTATTCCTCAGATAATAAGGTGTAGAGAGCATACGTAGTGAGTGATCTAGGAAACTAGAAAACCACAAGAGGTATCTGGAAAGGCCCATGTTCTTCCCCAGTACTAGTTCAAGACTCAGCTAAGAGAATGATTCTGAGATTTCTGAGACTACTATTCTAGGTACCTACTGTAATTTGGATCCTAAATGTCCTCCACAGACCCATGTGTAAAAACTTTCACCCCCCACACAGTGCTATTTGGAACTATCTAACAGGTGGGGTCTAGCAAAGGCTTTGGGTCCCTGGGAACACCCTCCAAAAGGAGATATAAGACCCAGTCTCTTTCATTCTTGACCATGAGGTGAACAAACCTTTCCTATCACTCATACTAGAGTAGCTGTATTACACAAAACAAGGGACTATTTCATCATGGACCAAAACTTCCAAAACTGCAAAACTGTCTTCCAAAATAAAAGTTGAATAAATTGCCTCTGGTAATTATTATAATAATGGAAAGCTAAGTAACACAGTGCCCCTTCAGTAAGTTTCAACCAACAGTGGTTCTCTGTGATCTTGCACTATCACAGCACCTATTTAATTTTATGGAGATAGGGAGTGTATTTTAACAGTCTCTTAACTTTAAGATGTTAGGGTCAGAGTTTGTGTACATTTTTTGAAATAAATTCTTAGCTTCTCAGCGGAGACAAATACTTTTCTAATTTTTACAATGTAATAGAGTCTCATTCATTAGCACAGCTCTTCACTGAAAAGTTCATACAGTAGAAGTTTGAAGTTGACTCTTGTTATATCATGAGAACACACTTTGAGACCAAAAATGAATCATTTAATATGTTATTATAATTTTGAAGTATGAAAAATGTATTCAGAAATTCAGTTTGTGAAGTTATTTCTTTAAATGAGTAAGAGTTCCTATGAAAAACAATCTTGAATGTGATAGGATCATTTTAAGACTCTAGATTTTCTAGATAGAGGTACCAATAAGTACAAATTTTCATACAAATTTGGAGCACAAAGAAAAAAAAAAGACAGATTTCTGATAACTTCCACAAGGTTTAGTTAGGGGAAAATCAAGGGAAAAAATAAAAAGAAGCAATATAGTCAAAATGATCTGGGCACCTGACAGGTCTGCGCTATGAGCCTCTGACTATTGAAAATTTAGATCATAAAGCTTTTCCAGTCAGGTCATAAAGCCTGTTACTGCAGTAAGCAAAACTCATTCTTCTGATGATCTCAAAGTAAAAGTATTATCATGTTGTTCCTTATGATAAGACCTCAGGCATATGAGAATATAAATAGCATGCATTGATGATGGTAAAATGAACAAAGTTCAAATCTAGCACAGATTTTTATTTTTTGGATTAAGAAATAGCAAGATAAACCATTGTTTCCTAAGCTTATACATTAGATGTCTTGCTACAGGTCTTAGACAGGTTTGCCATCCTATTAGAACTAATTTTAGTGGATTTGACTCGTGTGTTTAAAAACACTTGTGAAGATGCAGAGTTCTTGGTTCTGAAAAGAAGAGCACACTTACTCGTTCACATCCACATCTTGCTTTCCCTTTATTTGTAGAGAAAAGCAGCCCTCATGTAATGGGGAGACACCATGTCACTCAGGTGGGTTTTAGGAGGAGTCAGGTCGTCAGTCCTCCTCAGTCTTCCTGCACATACTTGAGCTATCTGAATCATTTTCTTTTCCTCATTGAAACCCATTCCATCATCTTCTGAACATATTGATCTTCAGTCATGCACATACTCATCGTACTCCTCATAGTGTTTCTGCCTGCAGGCCTCTCCTTCTCATTATTTCTATATTGGTCACTCTGTCCTCACAGCTGATACCAATCACACTTCTTACAAGTGCATTTCAAAGGCATTGAGCATCTCGTGTTTCACTCACAGGAAAATAACACTGACACTCTCGCCTTTGTACCTGCAATATAGGTTCATTTAGAAGATTTAATTGGATAGCTAGTCAGCATTTAAAAAAAAAAACTTTTATAAAAGATGTGCATTTTCAGCTATCCCAAATGTTCCTTTTTTATTGTGTGCAGAAGTGAAAAAAGAATTTCCCATAAAGAGCACGCAGAACTGTGGCACAAAGAAAAAAAAGGATCAATATTAATAATGACTTGCAGTCACATTCCCTTTGGCTGTCATCATCTCAGGGCCCCTGAGAGGCACTCAACTGGCAGCACTTTTTAAAAGGAGGGCCCCTTGGGAGAGCCAAGAGGTGGGCAGAAGCACTTCCGCTGATCCTATTTGTGACACTGCATTTTGACAGCTCTGCAAGTCTGCCTCACTTGCCAAGATTGTATGTGGGTCTTGGGTTTCTAGTAGAGCTTCTCACAAGATTTTGTCTGGCCTATGATAACACTGTGGATTCATTCTACTACTTCATCCATTAGGTGAAATCTTGAAGACATTTGGTGAAAGAGATTCATAAAAATAATAGCAGAAATAGAATTTGAACCTGACTGAAATATAATCAGCCTCAGCTATTCCTCAGCCTTCTTCATAACATTACTTTCTCAATACTGCAGGTGAGGAAGTTGTGGCTTAGAAGAATTAAACATCATATTTAATCAGTTTTGAAGTACACATTTTTCAAAATTTACAGTCTTTAACTTGGGCTGTGTCTTGCCATTGATGTACCTTATGAAGATAAGTGGCAATTCTGCTTTATTTTTCTAAATGTCAGATAAAACATGGCAATATCTTACGTTCAACAGCAACTTGACTTTCACATGCTATGGAACTTTCTTCAAAGGAAAGAAGTTCTAAAAACTTGGGCTGATCTGACCCCAGTTTTTAGGGATTGCAATGTGCAGGTGAAACAGAATCCATTCCATGACAGCACCTGGATGGAAAACCTTGGAAATTCCTTTCCATTTTTAGTCTTCCTGTTTCTCATAATTGATATGAAATAAGGTGAAGACCTTTGTATCTCTTTGCATTTTCTTTGTTTTCAGATTCTCGTATTCCCTGAACATTTTCAACAGTGTCTTCTACAGTCCTGAACAGTCCTTGAATATACAGGTTATCCTCTCAGGATTTATAACCTAATTAATCAAAGGCAAGGACATCCATCTCTTTGCTTAGGGACTGATAGTTTTCTGTTCCACATTAAGGACTGTGTCCCTGAAGGTGCTTATCTTTCTTTACTTGCCATTCACCATGAGGAGGGAGAGAGTGAGAAGAGCAGTGAATGGTTTTTCCTCCTCTGAGCATCTCAGCATCCGTTGCACAGCTCAGTGTGTTCCCTGCCTCCTGTTTTCCTAGCACTTCAATGTATCTGCCAGTCTGTTTTAGAGACAGTTTTTTGGCTGTGATGCTAAGAAACATGCAACTTATGTTTCTGAACTTTTTTCTGTGTATTTTTCTTTCCAAATTAATACCACAAATGGTAACCATTTAAAAAGTGGGAATTTGTCAAGAGAACTGGAAAAAAATATCATCCAACCCCAGCTTTCTGTGAAAGGATGTTAATGAAATATTTTGGTATGCTGAAACCTCAATTTAACACTGGCCTGGTAAGTGAAACTGTCTTGTAATGAATAACTTTAAGCCACAAATCTCTTGAAATGTATCTAAAGATAATTGAATTTTATAATACCAAATCATGTACTGAGTTATATATGTGAGCCCAGATGCTTAATATTCTCCTTATCTGTGACCAATCTCACATTAGTGGTGACATTGAAGTTCTTATTGACCTTTAATAAAGGGATATACTTAGGTTTGGAATATCTACGTAGCCAGGTCATTTGTAATAAAATATATATTCATAAAACAGAAATTAAATACAAAATTCTAGTATTCTGCTAAAAGCTTTTGAGATAACAAGATCCTTTTTTATTATCTGCTAATGTTTTGGATTTGTAATAGTTAGTTCTCCACCCTTCATACCCATTGTTTGCCTGGAACTGTTTCATTTTATTCAACCCACAAATTCCACTTAAATAAAGTGGGAAGGATTCAAACAGAAGTTACTTCCTGATTCATTTTCCTTCTGTCTGACTTATACTTTCTCATTACTTGTCTGCCATCTAAAAATGCTCATCAGTTTTGTTTGTCACCTCTGGTGAGAAATGTGATTGAGTGATTAGTCCAATTTTATGCTATTACCTAACACCTCACACATACACAGTTGAAAAAAAAAATGCTACTGCATATAGACTTGCCTGAGTTTGCACCTCAGTAATTTCTCTCAAAGAGTTCGTATAAGCATAGTCCTTCAGAAAAAAAAAAATTAATGAGACCCACTCAGAAGTTGTGGGGATAAATTCTAAGACTACAGGGTACCACTTGAAGGCAAAGAAAGTCAGTCACTTTTACCCACATGACTGAACAAGTAACTCCTGAGGGATTGCACAAGATCCCCACATCACGACTAGGTGAGAGTCAACAACTCAGTGCAGAGGTGGTGGCAACACCACTGAGCTTTACAATATCCCATCTCAGTCATGCTGTTCTCATGCCCAGGACTTTTCTCAATGTCATAGACTCAGTCACTTTAATCCCAGAATTCAGGGTGGGAGGGAGAGAAGAGTCATTCATCCCCAACGATAATACTCTTTCTGGACCTCATACTTAGATGTTTATTTATATCACATACCTATCTCATCATTAATTATGAGTTGTGGAACAGACTGATGGAAAGAATAGTCGCTTTTTAATTTTTGTTTATTTATTTACTTTTCTGTGGTACTGGAGATCAAACTTAGTCCCCTGTGTTTGCAAGGTAGGGGCGGTGCCACTTGAGCTAAATCTCCAGCCCTCTTTTTTACAACATGTATTATATGCATTTTTTAATTGTTGTACTAGACATAATGCATGTTTTTATAATGGAACAAACTTCATTCAGTTTTGAAAGTTTATATGTGTCTAGGAATCTTTCCATTTCCTCTATACTTCCTATCTTATTGAAGAACAGGTTTCAAAGTAGGTATTGACTATTTGGATTTCTGTTGGGTCTGTTGTGCTTTCCCCTCTCATTGCCACGAAAATTTAAAACCGTCATATAACAGTGACATATGTGCACCTATGTTTATAGCAGCTCAGTTTGTAATAGCTAAATTTTGGAAAACGCCCATATGCCCATCAACAGGAGCCTGGATAAAGAATTTGTTTTAATAAAATGGAGAATTACTCTGCCATAAAAATGATAAATTAGAGACCTTATACTTAAATGGATATACCTTGAGGACATACTCACAAGTGAAATAGGTAGGTCACAGATGTGTAAATACTGTATTATTTCTCTAGTATGAGAAATTGAAGTTATAAATGAGGTCTAGAATATATGATAGGTATTGTGAAATAGGAAGGAAATATTCAAAGGGAAAAGGGGTAGGGGAAAGTAAAGAGAAAGAAAAAATTTGATGGGAAAAAAATGGAAATGGACTGTATGTATATAAGGGTAGAAGGTTTTAGGGAGAAGACAGGGGAATGGGGAAAAGTGACAATCAAGATGTGTCATGTACAGGTACAAATTCTCAACATTCAGTGTGATCATAATGTACATCTAAAATATGCCAGTAAACTCAATAAAGGAAAAAATGAGACAAACTTAAGAAACAAAAATATATAACTCAATGAATATTTCTAAACATGACTTCTATTTTTAAATTCAAGGTCCTGAGTTTGATCCCTGGTATGACAAAGAAAAAGAAAAAGAAAAAGAAAATACTGTAGCTTCTTACTTAGAGCTCTTGATTGAATGGATAAGGGATGAGAGCCTTGCTGTTGCCTTTTCCAGAGCTCAGAAGGAGAAGGGAGAAGATTGACTGATTCTGAATACCATTTGATCAGTCAGTTTAAGTCTGCACACATGGGCCTGCCCTAGGGTGTGATCTTCTCAGGGCCAACCGGCTGCTGCTCTTTCTTTTTCAAATTTTGTCTTTTTAAATTTTTCAGCAGCTTCTAAGAAGTGATCTCCCAAAAGCAAATATTATGAGAGCCTTAAGTAGAAGGAGCAAGACCTCCTCTGATGTAGTTTTAGAAATTCTGGAGTGTCTCTGCTGCTTGTCAATCAAGTCTCTAAGGCCCAGCCAGGTATATAAAGAGAGGAACTGGACTCTACTTACTGTTGGTGAAGGTCAACAGAACATTAAAGAAAAACATATGGAGTATAAAATTTACTATGGTTATATTTGGAAAATACAACTTTCCACGGTGTTATAGATACTGTAAAATTATTTTAAGCCTAACTGCAATATTACAGAAAAGTCAAGGGAATAGCCCAAGCTGTTATTTGTCCCCATTTTTTAAAAAATTTAAACTAGAATTTTAAAAGTATCAGCCTATTTTTCCTAACACTGATTATAGAAAGTGGATTCATTTTTTAAAACCCTGTAATGATAAAAATACATTCCTGAAGTTTTATAAAAATGGAAACTCACATTTGAATTATCTTTTGATGCTAGTATGTTTTTCTTCTTAGCCCATCAGAATAAAGCTTTACACTTTAATACAGAACCTAGGACTTGGAAGGACAGTCAACACAGTACTTTCATCCAGAGTGTGTACTCAGAAAGTACAGGGCCCTGGGAAGCCTATGTTTTATCAAACCTGACCTTGATATGATCTCCTGGTACCTCTCTGAAGGTAGTTATTCATCCTTGATCCAGCTTGATTCATTCCAGCCCCCATGTTTTGTAGTAATAGGTGTTCATCTACACCTTCTTGACTGCTGGTCTTTCCTGGGTCTGACAATTTTTGACAGTTTAGAGAGGATGACATTTAGATTTGATTTTAGAAGAACAATGGTATTATTTTGATGTTATGTTCACTGAAAGTTTTCTCTCTTGGCTTATTCATAATACTGCTTCAGCAGCCTAAATAGGTTTAGACAATTGAAAGTGAACATAACAGTATACACAACGTATAGATAGTTTGTGTGATTCTAAGGTGCATTCATCTGTCTGGTGAGGGCACACTAAGCAGTACTAAATGCAGGCTATGGAAACATGTGGATCTTCATTTTATTGTGGGTAAATTTACACTTATATTTTCTTTATAGGAACTAAAGCTACAATTATTAGTGGAATTTTTGGCATAAAGCACTCAATCTGTTTTTAAGAACAAGTTTTTACATTCATTTCATGGGCAGAGATTCAGCCATGAGGGAGAACCATGAAATTATGTGCATTTCCATGCAGTCCAGTACTGATCCAGTCCAGAATCATTAACTTCTTATCATTCTGAGCACTTTTTAATGGAAAGACTCTTTATCACCCTTTAATGGTCTTTGGACCCTTTTTGCCTTTTAAAAAATAATGAATACTCAGTACACTTCACACACCATCTTGATACTGCTTTGGTTTTTTAACATGTATCTGTGAACATGTTCAGATGCTTCACTTATCCGTGTGGCACTAAGTGAAGGACCACCTTATGGTGGGCTCACAAAAATACAGATTGTTGAACCTATTCAGGAGCTATGGAATCAAGAAAATACCCACAAGCCTGCATTTTAATGAGCTTCCCAAGAGATTATCACATGAAATTTTGAGACTCAAAGCCTTATTGCAATAAGTCCATACCTAACCCCAACCCATACTTTCTGAGTCAGAATCTACATTAAAACACATGTAATGTGCACTTAATTATATGAGAAGCATGGACCCAGAGAGAAAACTAAGCCCAAATTATTAACAAGTCAAATACAATTCAGTATTAATGGCTGCCTTCTATGGCTGCAGCTCCTCCTTTCTCTCTTATTGTTCTCACGATGTAGGAACAGTTTCTACTATGAAGATGAACCTTTGAAAGTTATAGATATCCTACAAACTTTAATCCATAACTCAGCATTTCCTATGGTTCACCCAAAATGTGTGTGATTCCATTTATAGAAATTGCTATTCTACGTAGATCCTTGTCTTTGAACATTTTGAACTTAGGCAGCAGTTATTGCTTTCCACACTCACTGAATTGTCATTCGTTACTGATGACATCCATTCTACAAATTTTACTTTACATTTATTTGTACATCTGAGATCCTGTTTTCATACGTATATCACCTACTAGAAGGCCTAGAATATATGTGGAGCTCAGTGAATAAATTAAATAAATGAATAAATATTTCACTGATTCTCTCGTATTTTCTATCTTCTTCTCCAATAAAAACCACTACTAGTGATAGGAGGTTTCATTACTATTATTATCATTTCCTTTATAGCAGCTAAAAATGAAGTTAAAAAATATAACTGTGTTTCCAAAATTAAAAAAGAAGGATATAAGTATACTTTGCATTCTATAAAGTATCTCATTGATTTATTCCTAATCAAAAAGTAATTAGTGTTGGGGGCCGAAGATTTAGATCAGTGGTTCCAGCGCCTGTCTTGCAAGCGCAAGGGCCCAGGTTTGATCCCCCAGTAACCACATACAATACTGGGTGTGGAGACTCACACCTAGAAACAATCAGTATCACATACCACAGTGCCGCACATGGTGGCTCACACCTGTAATCCCAGCACTCGGGAGGCAGAGACAGGATTGTTGTGATGTGAGTTTGAGACTACTTCAGGGCCAGCCTGAACTACAAAGTGAGACCCTGTCTCAAATAAATAAATAAATAAATAAATAAATAAATAGTTAAACAAAATATTATACCTTTAAAGGAAGTGCTTTTCTTTCTGATGTTTAAATTTCAGACTCTATAAAATATTGACTTTTAAAGCCATAATAGGCAGTACCACATCTACCAATTGTTAAACCATATTCCATTTCTAATTCTGCTGTTATCAGAATGGTTTGGCGGGGCATCTCTGATTTTGTTCCAAAAGAAATAGGGAACCAGAGAACATCTTTACATCTCAAGTTTTTCTGTTGCGATATAACTATGACAAAGTACACAGTCTGGATTTGTTTCAGCTTGGCTAGAGAATACATGCTTCACATATGTTCTTTGACTTTGGCAACATTATATTCCAGGATTTTCCTTTTGGTTGGCAGGTTTTTCTGCAGATGAATGTATCCTTGATGAAAATGAAATCTTAATAAACCTTAACTCAGATAATGCAAAATCAAATATTCCATTTGTAACAAAATTAAAAGAAACATTTCATGTTTCATCAAATACTAACAGATAAATTTTCCCAAATTGCTCATTCAGAGAATATCTCAAGAGTTTAGGCTATTCATTTAAATGTACAACACTCCCTTTATAATTTTTCTCCTCCTTTCAAAAGTACTTTTATATTATAAAATGTACAGATCCTTCAGAGATACAGTAAGAAGGTTGTCCACAGTGCTGTTAATAATCACTGTTAGGATGTACTTTTCCTGATTTGGTTTTCTGTTGCACATATCCCCATAAGAAGCATGAGCATTTCTTTTTTTTTTTAGGTTTTTGAAGACAGGGTCTCGCTTTGTGGTTCAGGCTGGCCCTCAGCTCAGCCTCAAACTCACATCACAGCAATCCTCCTGCTTCTGCCTCCCCTCCCGAGTGCTGGGATTACAGGCGTGAGCCACCACGCCCGGCACTGTGGTATGTGGTACTGGTTGCTGCTGGGTGTGGGTCTCCACACCCAGTATTGTGATGTGGTTACCGGGGAATCAAACCCGGGTCCTTGCGCTTGCAAGACAGGCGCCGGAACCACTGAGCTAACTCCCCGGCCCCAAGAGCATTTCTATCTAAAATGTACTGAGCAAATTTTCACTACATGTTTCCTGAAAAGAATTACAAAGTATTTTTACCTAAACAATAGTTTAGGTAATATATGAGTCATAGCATCTACCTGAAGGGAAGGAGCTGTATTTTATGTCTTCTTTTTGTTTTGAATGGATATAAACATTATAAATATTTTATAAATATGTACCATTGACAGTGAAACTTGCAGGTCAATATGACATTAAAAGAATAATTACTATAGACTTTCTTGTAATTCTATACTTATATTTTTCTGGAGTATTAAGAAGTTTTTATATTCATTGTTTTTTCCTGAGAACATAGTTATAAAGCTTTTGGGAAGTGTTATTTTCTTTGCCAACTGAGAATGATAACTTTTAAGTTGAGAATGCTAATGTTCTAGGATACTTTGAATTAATTTTAATGGAAGAAATGGAAACTAATGACCAGGCTGTGGTAAATTTTGTAAAGCACAACAGTCCCTTAACACTCTTATAGTTTGAATTTTAATCTTTACTCTGAAGAAATTTTAACCTGTTGAAATTTTAGTGTTTTCTACATTTTACTAGTCTATGTTGTAGTTGCTTAAATTTTTACCATAACTTTCTTACCACAAGTAAAAATTTCTAATCTTCATTTTATATTCTAAATTGCATGTAATTTACAGAACATCTAAGTTTTACTCAACCTACTAAATTTATAATTTACTAGCCATACTTCTATATACAAAAACACACAGTAGCCTACATATATAGGAAGTATATTTTAAGTTCAGGGTCAAGGCTTAAATATGTCAATTGATTAAACTTAATGAGAATAAGACATTTGGGACACTTGAATACAACATGTTATTCATAGTTCCAGTGATTGTGTGATAATTATAAAAAGTTAACCAAAAGATCTTTATCTGGGAAATTCTCTAAAGAAGAGGAAAATCAAGTTTTTATCCTACTGTGATATTCTTTAAAATAACTCCTGAAATGGTAATAATAATTATCCTGGACAAGTTAGGAAATGCCACTCATCAGTAGAGTTGGGCTAGATTTAAAACTTGTGTCAAGGTCAAAAATAAAATTATTCACTCAGCAAGAGTATTACCTCCGTGGCTGGAAAGTGGAAGGACATTCACAAAACACTTTTCTTCTAGATTCTTCAGATTTATATTTCCTTATAAATAATTATACTAAAATGGAACACCATTTTACCCTCTTCCTGAGACCAAGATGTCTGTATTCTTAAGTGTCAGGGACAAAGTTATCCTGCATTTTTATGTATCTTTAGAACTTAATTATCTTAAGCATTGGTTCCACTTGTGTAAAGATGAAACATATCTTTTTAAAACTGACTGTTTTGCAAGAATGAAGCTTGATGTTGTAGCTTAAATGATGTTCTCAGGCTTAAATTTGTTTTTGAATCTTTATTAGTACAGTATATATACACATCATGATCACACACAACATTAAGACTTTGTACCAATATATCACATGACTTAATTCTCATTTTTCCCATTGTTGATATAATGTCTTTTGCTTAACAAAGGCTCTGGAGTAAAAGACCATTCCAACGCAGAATGTGTTATTGATATTGACTGTGGAAAATCATTAGATATGTTGACCTTACTAATCCCATATCCCACAGACTGTAATAAATATATTTTATACTATTTTAGGAATTTCATTCTTCAGAATTGCAAATTGGAATTAGGATTTATAAAGAAAAATGATAGGAGGTAATGAGGTAAATAAAGAGCTTGTAGAGGTTTTAGAGATAAGGGATATTTTAGATGATTTTTCAGATATTAAGGAACAACTTTTTAAATGGCTAACATCATAAGTTAGGTTAATGGTAAATAAGTTCTGAGATTTTTATCAAAAATTCATGGAGGGATGCTTTGAGGATGCCACAATGAGGGAAATCTGGAAGAAGAATTAACAAAATTTGAACTGCGATATCATTGCAACAGAGCCTTAGCCAGTCCTACTGACAATTCTCAAGCTAACAAGGTCCTTTGCAGTTGTCCCTTTTGTGAAACAAGGGGCCAAGTTTAGCCTTTACAAACCTTTCCCTACAACATCCATCTTTCAGTCATTAAGTAAAACTGTCTTTCAAAAGAAAGCTATTCTCAGGAAAGGTAAGAACTCGGCTGGAACAGGGATTAGCTCAGCAGGGCAAAGCTTGCCTGGAAAGCAGAAGATCCTGAGTTTGATTCCTAGTACCAGAAAAAAAAAAAAGAAAGAAAGAAAAGAACACAGCTGGGAGACCTGAGAAACTGATGTCCGTAGAAATATGGACTAAGCAGTATGGGAAGAAGTTCTAGCCCGCATTCTATAGCCTGTGTAAATACAATTATAACTTAATATCCCAATAGGGAGAAACTCTCCAGGAGGGAGAAACTCACAGCCAAGAAATAGACAAAGATAGAAATTCTAGACAAAGCAGTACAGGCACAGGTCCTAAGGAGGGATAAAATTTGTGTTATTGAAGGAATGAAGAACTTCCAGAAGACTACTCTGATTATTATATGAAGAATAGTTTTGCAGGAAAGTACAAAGGTCCCGAATTTGAATTGGAAAAGACAAATAAAATTGTGTTTAAATGTAATAAAATAAATATAAGGAAAATGCCTATTTTCAAAGCTTACCTAATGTGGAATCACCAACTGGTACTAAAATGTATGGTGTGAGAAGAAAAGTCAAATACACATTTCTTGTTTGAGAAACCAGGTACATATGGTAGAGTGATTTATTAAGATAAGAATATTAAAGCACAGGCTTTGGAAGCCTGTTATTCAGCTACTACAAACCAAAATACAAGTAACATGCATCTATTTCAACATTTGAAATTTTAAAGCTCTGTTTCCATCATTAAAACATCTCCTAATAAGTAGGACAGTGACAAGATAAGCAATCTAACGATGTAGAGTCTGATACTTAAAATATATATAAAATGAGATGTTACTATGATCCTTGGATGGTTCTGGATTCGCTGTATGCAGAATGTATTACTGTAAGCTTCCATCACACAAATATTCATATGATCATTTATTCAATGTTTGTTGTTATCTTTATGGCCTACAATTTGCAAGGTACTGGGGAGCAGAGAGCCATAGAAACAGCCCCAAATTTTCTCATGAACCTTATAGTATCATCAAAGGAAAAAAGAAATAAACTAGTCAGTTAACTGGGCAAGGAATATCACTTCAAAAATAATTAATATGGATGAATATGTAAAAATTAAAGGGCAACATGGTGGTGAGCACCGGATACAATGGATTGTAATATATGCAAGAAGGTAGACACTGAGTGTCTCTTTGAGGATGTAGTGCACAAGGTCCAAACTGAACCGTGAGAAGGAACCATTATAGAAATTTAGGGAGATCTTTCAATAAAAAGCAATAAAAATTCTACTTCCTGAGGTGAGAATGAGCCTAGAATGATCAGAAAAGAGAAGGACAATCAGTTTAGGTTAAAGGATAGTAAGTGATATAGCAATTGTCGGGGGATAAAGATAAAAGACTTGACAGCAAGTTTCTTGGAAGCTGCATAAGTGGCCCCAAATGTTATTCAAGAAGCACTACAAAGCCATTGAGAAATAAATGCCATTGAATCAAATGATTTAATTTCTACCTTCCCAAAATCACCATGGGCCAAAGTACAGGCCTACAATAAAACTACAACTTGGACTAGGATTAAGGTAGCAGCAGTATACATGGGAATAAAAATGATTTGAACTATGTTTTGGTGATAAATTCAGTAGGAGTTGTTCACAGTGAAAATCTAGTAGTCATGCCTCAGTTCTCTATTTGGAGAATAGTAGATAATAAGAGTGTGATGAGAAGTAAAAGTCTATGGAAATAATGGTATTTTCTTTTTCTTTTATTTTTTTTTTCTTTTGTGATACTGAGGATCGAACTCAGGACCTTGTACAGGCAGTAGGTACAGGGAGTAGCAGCACTGAGCTACATCGCTGGCCCAAGAAAGGTATTTTTTTAAAAAAACACAAATAGTCTTTGGGTGATGTCAAGGATGCTATTGGACTTAGTGTAAAGCTAAGAAAAAAAAAAGTTGAGCTGTATTAGTAAATTTATGAGTTTCTAAAGAAGGAATATTAATTCATGCTATGGGACTAGGAAGAGAGAATGAGAGGATAGACCTCAAGATCCAGGATCCAGCCTGGAAAAGGTCTGGCAGAAGAGGGGAGTTTACAAAGGCCATACAAATATCCAACTCTTCGTCATTAGTATTTATTAGTTTTCCATATATATATATATATATATATACACATACATATATATATACATACATAAATATATACATATATATACATATATATGTATATATATGTATATATATATATATACGTATATATATATACACACACACACATATGTACATATATATATTCCCTTCATGGTGCAGGGTGTGTAATGATGACTTTCACTTAACCAGTGAGTGAGAAGCAGAACAAGTAAAACCAGACTGTTGTGGAAATAAATCACAACAAAAAAACATTTCAATGAAGAATTACAATGGCCAAGAGTATTGGATGCTGCTACATAGTGAAAGCTGATAATGTAAAATTTACAGATAGGCTTAGTAAGAGCAGGCTTAGGAGAAAAGAAGGAACTAGAACTTCATTGCAAAAACTGAGTGGGAAGCAGTTAAATTCAAATGCCAGCACTTATCACTGCTTGGGTAAGTTTTACTGGGAAAGTGAGCAAAGAAGGTCACTGGTCAATAAAGAACACTGAGAAGACTAGAAATAGAGAAAAGATTTGAGTGCATATTTATATGAAAAATACCAAATGAAAGGGGGGATATTGATGCAGAAGAGGTAGTATAATCTTAGTATACTTATATACTAAGTATATATACTAAATATATATATTATTACTATATATAATATTTCATATATATATATGAAATATATATATACACTTAGTATAATCATATGGTTATACACTTAGTATAATCATATATATATACTAAGTGTATAATCATATATACATTTTATATATATATATATATATATATATATATATATATATATATATATATATATATACACTTAGTATAATCATCCAACAGGGGTAAGTTAGAGAAAGAATTGGAGCCCAAGGAATGGGACAGGCTATGTGAACCCAGAGAATGGTGGACTTAGCAATGGCAAGATGGACAACGTCCCTGTTGCTTTGCATCTATTTTCCTGGCAAGCACTAAAGGCCATGAGAATGGCTGAGGAGATGGAAAAGGCAAATGTGTTTGAAGGGCAAAACACAGTAGCACCAAAAGTATAAATCTTCTGGGGTTTTTTATACAAAATATTTAACGGGAACATCCTTTGACTATCATTAAGGAACTATATTTTACAGATAAGGTGTGAGGGAAACCAGGAAAAGTAATAAATGCTGATGACAAAGAGTTGGGAATACAGACCATAGTGATATATTCTCCAGTTCAGTCTGGTACATTTTCTTTGTACCTCAGCATAAATAACTATTTTAATCCTTTAGAAGTTGATCACACTTACCATACCTCAGGCCTATATGGATTTGATCTCAAGAGAAGTTTGTACATTTAATGAGATGTTCAGCATTAATCGTGTGTGTGCATCTGTGTAACCAGGAAAATAATCTTTAATGGAAAAATTCAATTTGCCCTTTTCCTCCCCATAAATAACGGGTTACCACCCCTTTTAAAGCTTTTGTAGGGTAGCTTGTAAAATATATTTAGGGCAGTAAAATTCACCTAGAGTGATCTTGTATCTCTGCATCCTCAACTGATTTTCCTCTTTCATCTGTGCAGAATGTTAATTGTGTGAAGGTCACAAGGGGAAAGAAAACCTGCCTGTGGAAGTGCTTTTGAGGGCAGATTTTATCCTGCTTGATAAAATGCCTGTTCTACAACAGAGTCTATCACTGGGAAAACCGATTATTCAGATCCTAGGGTTTCTCTGGCAT
Source organism: Petromus typicus (assembly GCA_004026965.1). Classification (NCBI taxonomy): domain Eukaryota; kingdom Metazoa; phylum Chordata; class Mammalia; order Rodentia; family Petromuridae; genus Petromus; species Petromus typicus. The sequence continues at coordinate 16,391 of PVIR01002194.1, forward strand.
GGATGTTTGCACCTTTCTAAATAAATAGGAAGGAAAGTCTAATGGAAAATAATTATCTAACCCATTTTTATTGTATTGCTTATTTATTATATTGCTTACTTATTTAAAAATCCACAGGGAGGGAATACTAAACCAACGTTTTATATAATCACAGGAAAAGAAGTTATATGCTAAAATTTTCTATCACTCTAAATATATATTTGCATGTATTTTCATTTCTTCTTGGTGTTGGTCATTTAAGGATGACTTTTTTCTATATAAAGTGATATCTCATCAAAATTAGGAGCATTTTCACTTCTATATATTTGAATTTCTTACATTCTTAAATTACAGAAAATACTTTGATGATTTAAAATACTACTTTGTTTAATGCAAGGAAAAATAAGTTATCAGCTACTGTGGATATTTGAAGTTGAGAAGTACACATTGGGAAGGTCTTAAAATTTTTATTCAAATTTGAGGTGTTTTGGAGAGTTGAGTCATGATTTACAAGGTGGTAGAAATGAAAGTTTAGCTTGAAGTCACTTTAACTTTTCAGAAATTGAAATCTGTATCCTCTAGAGAAGAACAAATACCTAGAAAGTCGACATGGTAACTGGGTAAGTGAAGTAAAGTGAATATGGCTGTATATTTTAAAGACTTGTGGACTAGTTCCAATTCACAAAACATTTCTGAGTCTTCAGTGATCTTATTAAAATGCAGACTCACACAAAGTATGTCATAATGATATGCATTTAAACACAAACTTAGTGTGCTTCCAAGCATGTTATTCTTGTCAGTGAGAGGGCCTAAAATACAGAATTCTGTTTTTTTTTCTTAACAATTATTTTATGCTTGACTATTAGAATGCTTTATTATTGGCTAATTCTTCATCATACATACATGTAATACATGAGTGTTCATCAAGAATGTGCTACCTTTTAACTTTAAAAATAAATATGTACCTATTATTAATGTAGAGCTGTCAATGTATATTTATGATACATGATATTTTTCTTTGCTCCTTTAGAATGATTGATTTCTGTCTCTGTGTAGCTTTTATGGTTAGATTGAGTGATGATTTTCTCTCTCAGAGGTATCAGTGGGAACATTCCCAACTGCCCCAGGCAGTCATATGCTGCAGCTGGCACCATATTTAAACTATTTCCTCATATAAGTGTATAATTTTGTCACCTGGTGATAAACAGCAAAGAGCTACAAAAGGAAAATTTTCAAAAAAAAGTCCTGTTTTTACTGAGCTAATGCTGAAACTCTGTCAATTAGACTTTTCAAGGTGATGAAGCCATTTGTTTACTAGTTAAATAACTCAGCAAATTCCTCAGAATACCATTTCCTAAAATTACTTTCATGTTCTCGTTAGGCATGAACGATCAGATATGTCTGTGACATTTGGTGAATCCCCAACTATTAAAAAGCTTTTAAGGCAAAGAAAAGCAGCATTATTTACTAAAGGAAGGTTAAGGAAGATAACAAATGAAACAGATTAAAAATATGAAATAAATCACTGCTCTTCCATGCTATCTTCCAAATGTCTGAGGAATGATAAATTTGAAGTAATAATTTTAAGAATTGTATTACCTCTGATTTACTTGTTGCTGAATCAAAGAGGTTCATGATTAAATAGTAAGCATATTTATTGAATGGATTAGTGTGATGTCAAGGGGTTAAGCAATGGATAATAAATTAGTAAAAATACAAACAGGCACTCAAAGTGACATTTGAGAAATTAAAATCTATAAAGTTATATACTTTTGAAATTACTGTTAGTAATTTCATCAACAAATATCTTTGTACTAAGAGAAAAATATGGAAATATTTACACTTATGCTTGCCAAACCACCAGCTAGTATCGTCTGTTCCCTTACTTTTCCAATGCTGTCTTCAGTAGGGAACCCAGTGCCTGCTTTCAAACCTTTTGTCACCTTTCTCATTATGAACTTCTAACTGTATTTGGTTCTTTTTTAGGTTCCCCAGTTTCTGCTTAATGAATTTAGCTACCAAAGTGAAATGATCCTCTCACTGGATAAGTGCTTTTATACTTGAAAGATTACACACACACACACACACACACACACACACACACACACACACACACAGTCTTCAAGGTAACCCAGGCAAACATGTCTGTCCACATGGAAGATAGCAGGATGATTTGCTGCCCTTCTTCTCCTCTGTCCTCACCAAATTACACTATGTTCAAATTCACTACTTTTGCTCATGCAGCTTGACCCTACATCTCTCTACAGAGAATTGAACTGTCAACCTTTGATATAACAGAATAATTTAGGTGATGAGGTTGTGTTTTTTTCTTCTCAGAAGATCATACTAAAAATACTATTTTCTACAGAGATAAACCTCAAATTCTGTAATAGTAAGAGCAGTGCCTCTTTCAAAATGGTATTTATGAGATAAATGAATGGCTTCCATAATAAATTTAAGGTGGAAATTTCAGAGACATCAGTGACAGCAAGACAATTAAGCTTCCTGGGTATCAGAAGATTCAGTGAAATGGGACTTTCTTGATTCTAGGCAACAGGAAAAGAAAATTACTTATAATTTTTAATAGAAGGATAAGAAAGTAAGATGGTGGATTAAAGGTCATTGAATAATATTATTTCTAGTAAATGTTTATTCATAACCTAAAGTCCAGAAAAAGACTCAGAAGTGATAGTCTATTTTCTAAAGATGTTTTCTGTGCCTCTGTTATATTTCTAACATACAGCAATGGTTGAAAGCTGCTGTTCATTTTAATAATAGAGATGAATAATAGTGGCAACTACGTATGAGATATTTACTGTGTGAGAAGACACAATCAAATCCTTACTGTTGTTAGTACTCATGACCTATGGAAACACATTACCACTCCCTGAGAATGAAACTTCTGAGGCTCAAGAAGGTCTTGGGTCAGAAAGAGCAGTTGCCAGAGCTCAGCACTAAACTCTAGCCAGTATTCTGTCTGTAGCCATATATTTCTACTTCCTTAGCGTCTTCAACAGCATTGTTGAGGGGGGCAAAGAAAGCACACCTCCCAGGGTGGGCCAGATAAATAACTGTGTCCCACACAGGGAAATAGGTAAAGACCACCTGCCATATGAGCCCTCAGAGGCCCAGAAACACACCTTCAGGAGTGGAACTGACTGTCTACTAGTTCTTGATCTCTAAGGCTGGAGAAAGCTCCAGCTATAGAATCTGGAGTCATCACCCTTTTCTGCTTGCTCTCTCACTTTGCCCATCCTCCAAAATGAAGAGTCCAATTCATTATCCCCAGCTGTGGTACAAGTCTTCCTCACACATCTTTTCATTCACTGAGTCACATTTTGAGGTAAAGTCTTCCTTTAATATGATATTAAAATTAGCCTTCCTGAAGGACCATGGTGGTGATATCTGTTAACCAAAAAGACTTTGAGTCTATTTGTTTTTAAGAAAGAATTGATATTTTCTGGGCTGAGGGAACCTTACAATGGTGTTCCTTGCTTGGATCTGGCACTCCTCTATACGTGTGTCTTCTCTTTTCATTCATTCTCTTTTTTCTTCTCTTTCCTTCTCTCCTCTTTTTCTTTTGCTTTTATAAGAAATGGAATCTTTCTCTGTGATCCACTAAGTGTCCACCATTATGCTTGCTTAGATTCCTTTTTCGTCCTATATGTTAATAATAAATTTTGTGTCCCTCTTCCTCTCTCTCGCACTGATATATTTTAATGAAGTTGTTTTATATACCTTGCATGTACATGGATACATGCATCCCAATTCTGGCTTCTACCTTTGGTTCTGTTATCCAAAACAAAAACCAAAAAAAATATTTATTTATTCAAAAAAAGTGATTTACAACCACTCGATCTCTTACAACACTTAACTGTATGTCATTTAATTGAATGTGGATACCTCTTTTCTTCAGAAAACTGAACAGGTCCACATCTTGCAGTTTCTGACTACAAGTTCATATCCCTAAAGCAAATTTATGCACCAACTTTTACCATATCTAACTATCAGCTGTAATATCAGCTAGGCTCCCCACTGGCTAATAAAATTCAGGATATTCATTCAAGATCGCTTTGTTATTGAAAGATGGGAAAATTTCAATGATGCCTCTGACTTGGTGACTTCATCTAGTTTTCTAACTCCATGAATGGATGGCTGAGATACAGAGGAAGGAACATGAGACGTGGGGTCAAGGTAATTAATCCAAGTCGGACTGTTACTATCTAGATGTGAGACCTAGGACAGCTTGGTCACTCTGTTATTGCTTATATAAAGTGGAGATTAACTGCCTACCTGAACAATTTTAAGAGGCTATAATATTAAAATATATTTTGATATTTATTTGGCACATGAGGATGCCTACCAGAATATTCTTCTGATATTTTTCACAGTTTATTTCTCTTACTGGAGAAAGGTATCTGTTATTAACATTCTTTTACAAAAGTATGCTCTTTGGGGAAAACCATTTTAAAAAGTTTAGTAACCCTGGTAATACTTCTCCCTGTGATTCAATAATCTGTTAGAAAATGCAGTACATGTTTTCTGGGTATATGGTATATATTTAGAAATTTCAGATATTATCAAGCTCTGTAGTTCTGTACTGGCTGAATTGAGGTCTATAATCAACTTGAATACATAAATCAGAATAATTTAAAAATATATCAAACTCTTCTTTCTTGTTAGTGTAACAGGTATTCAATCAGTAATGATTTACACATGGCATTGAATTTCTCCTTTCTGAACCAAAAAATATGTTCTTTTATTGCTTTCAGTAATGAGTCACATGAAACACATGTGTTATTGTGGATAGGAGCATAAATAAACACATGAATGCACACGCATGGCAAAGCCAAATGCAGAAGTTATATGCTGAATATATTGGATTCATTTGTTAAATTAGCAAATTACTGAGTACCTACTCTGTGCCAGAAAGTGTTCTAGGGGATAGAAATATACCAAAGAACAGACCAAAAGAAACTCTTTTAACATAAAAATTAATGGGATAAAACATGGTAATTTTTTTCATTTTGTATGGCATTCCACTCATGAGTATATATTTGTTCTGCTGGTTTTAATTGGATAAATTCAAGGAACTTATCTACATAATTCTAGAAAACATGATGACATGACTATACTTATTCATATTTTATAGGTGAGAGGCAAGTTTAGAGATACCTAAGTTCTCATGGCAAACTGGATAGAGTTGACCATGGATTGCAGATTTTCAGATTTTTACAGTGACACATTTTCCAGTTTTCTTATATATTCTCTTTTCCTACTACCATTGCTATGAGGAAAGAATAGTGCAATTCTATTTTCTTGCACTTCGAACATAAAATTGTAATTATATTCTCTCTAGTTGATCAACATAAATATATCTGACAGCATAATATAACTGACTTTTCCATATGCCTAAATTCAGCAGTCTCTTCCACTTTTAGTTAACATTAAAGAAGTGTCTGTAGGTAGAGAGATGTTCACTGAAGAGGAGGACTATCATGATAGCATTAGCAGTGGTGATGGTGATTTATAATATCTTTAGACATAAATTTGGAGACCAAACCATTTTCAAAAAAATATATAGCACTAAAGTATTTTCCTAATGACTTTTTAATGAACTATAGTATAGATGTCATTTAGCAAGAATTTTTGGATCAAGAGGTAGATTCATTTTTATCTGTAGGGTAAGAGAGACTTAAATAATTGGGAGTGTCACTGAGTAGCTAAAGCATAGGCTTTTGCATCAATTGTGCATGGATTATTGCTCATAGAATGATACAGTGTTGTTGAAGCCATTTTCATTCCCTAAGTTACACTGTTCTTAAAGCTTTAGTTGAAAACTTTCTTTAAGAAAGGAAAAAAAAAATGCTAGTGTGTAAAAGCCAGATAGACACATTTCCGGTTGACACCTGGAAGATTCAAGTATCAGCATATGCGCATGTACATGCTTTATCTGGCTATTTTCAGGTTACTAAATTGAGTATGTTAGGAGGCAGTTACCACCTAGTAAAATGTATGGGGCACAGCTGAATAGCCAGAGACCTTGGGCCTTGATTCCTTTCCACTGTGAGCATTGAGATTTAACAAAAGTGAAGAACAAATCAAATTCTGGTGAGGCTTGGATATCTTTTTCAAAAAGGGACAGTGTTTCAGTTTTTTGAGGCAGGAGTATTCCTTCAGCGTAAGAGTTCAAGGCAAGTCAGCATGACAGGGAGAGACACCTTTTTATCAAACAACAACAAAATGAGTGAAAGAACTGGTGCCATGGTGACCAAATGTGACAGTCAAGAGCAAAGACAGTCTGAGCTCTGAAGAACTATAACAATGATCTAGTACATGCTCTTGTGGAATAAACAGATTAATCTGCTTAAAATGCAAACTCTGTGTTTTTTTATAAGTCAAAAGAGTAGCGGCAGCTTGGCTTGACTTTGTGCTGTTTTCTTGTCTTAGGTACTTTTCTCACTGCTGAGAAAATACCTGACACCCAAAGCTAAAAGAGGAAAGATTTCATTAGTTCTGTAGAGGTTTTAGCCCACACTTGGTTGGCTTTAAGACAGCGTGTCATCCTCTTTTACCCACTGTAATCTATCCAGCCTACTTGGTACAAGTAGCACTCATACCCTTAGTAGTAGTACCATTGATCCTCACATTGCACCATGCAACAATTCCAGTTTAATACACTCGAGATCCAGCCACCACTGAAAGAGTCACACTTATGACTGTCAAGGTTTTGGGGAACATCAAGATATAAGATGTAACATTCTTCCCTGCCCCCCAAATACTCTTGCATATCCCAAAGGCATTTAGTCCATCTCTAAGAGTTGCCAAAGTCCTAACAGTTTAAGAATTGCTGAAAAGTCTAAATCCAAAATCTCCTCTGGGATTAAGGGGAAACTCTTAGTTGCAAGCCCCTGTACAAGTAAAAAGAAAATTCGAAACTTCAGACATTTCATAACACAAGAGACATTTTCATTCCCTAAGTTACAAATAAGGAAATACAAAGGAATGAGAACAAACCAAGATGGAAATCCCATAGGGCAAACATTAAATCCCTCAGTTCCACTTGCAGCATCCCTGACAATCTGCATGTTGTGGACCACAAGCAGCCAGGGTGGCTACTCCCCTAAGGCACTGACAGTTTGTGGAAGCTCCTGTGGCTTCTCTCTGGGTCCAGCTCTGCTCCTTCTTTGCATTTCCTTAGATTACTCACTTTCCTGGCTTCTCCAAACTGCTGGAGTTTCCACGGGACCTTTGACATTATACTCAGAATTCCACACATTTCCCTCTCAGGTCACTGCCTGACTTTCCAGCTCTTCTTTTCTAATCTGGGTAGAAATCTTCCTGACCCCATAATGCTTGGATTTTGAATGTTCCTAAAACCAGCACCATGTGAATGATGCTAGAGTCTGCTGCCAATGAGAGCAGTAGCCATGCTTCCTGCCATTGTAGATCTGAGATGCCATCTCATTGTACTATTACATTTCCTTACTAATTAATGATGCTAAGCACTCTTTCTCCTTGTATTCATTATTTGTATATCTGATGGTGAAATGCAAATGTTACTCTTCTGTCTACTTTTGATTGGCTTTTCTTTTATTCTGGACAGTAGACCTCCTTATATATATGACTTGAAAATACATAAAACTATGGATTTGAATGTCTTTTACTTTTCTTTAAAAGTGTTTTTCAATGCTGAAAGGTAATAATTTTGGTGAGATTAAGTTTTTTTTTTCTTTGAGGGCGTTTGCTTTTGATGTCAGGTCTGAAGAACTAATGGCTAGCCCAACATGGTTAAATTTACAACTGTATTTTATTCCAAGAGTTTTGCAGGTATAGTTCTTACTTTTACACTTTTAATGCAATTTTAGTCGATTTTTGAACATAAAATTAAGGATCCAAATTTATTCTTTTGGCTATATATCCAATAATCACAGTGTGACTTGTTGAACCAAACTCTCTTTCTCTCTCTCTCTGTCTCTCTGTCTCTCTCTCTCCATACACACACATATATATAATATATATATATTTTGAATATATATATAAAATATATATATAATATAATATATATTTTGAATATATATATATATATATATATATTTTTTTTTTAAAGACAGGGTCTCCCTGTGTAGTTCAGGCCGGGCCTGAATTCAGCCTTAAACTCAGCAATCTTCCTGTCTCTGACTCTGGAATGCTGGGATTACAGGAATGAGCCACTACACCCAGAATTGTGGTATACAGTATTGACTGCTGGTGGGCGTGCATCACCATGCCTGGCAGCCTGGCATTGTGATATGTGGTTACCGTGTATGGAACTCAAGACATTGAGCTTGCAAGACAGATGCTAGAACCACTGAGCTAAGTCCCTGACCCCAAACTATATTTTTCCCAAAGCCATAAATATTTTCTTTAAATATATTAAATAGAATTTTTTGAAATGTGATTCTTTATAGTTTGAGAGTAATGTAAATGAACTTTTTCTTATTCACAACTTAATTATTGCTAGAAAAATATGTCACATTTTTGTACCTGCTTTATTATTTCAAAAAAAACCCTATTTCATGAGAAGTGATGTTGCTTTAAATAAGAAGATTAAAACAACCTAATGATAAAATTGAAGGTACTTGGACTGATAAGTATAATGACAGTAAGGTCATAGTAAGAAGGAATGGAAAGTATTGTTTGGTGGGCTGTAAGTGACGAACATATAGATGAGATGCTAGAAGTTATGCCTGTATCTAAAACAGCACTATTCATAATAGCTAAATCTTGGAATTTCATTCATCAGATGAATGAATAAAGAAAATATAGTTAGACATGATGGAGCTCTCTTATACCATAAAGAAGGATCAGCTTGAGAATTTGAATCCACTTTGAGATCATAAAGTTAAGTGGAAATAAATCAGATGAAAGTTTAAATATTGCATGGTTTCCCTTATGTGAGAAACCCAAAATGTAAATAAAGAGCAAAATAAAAGATAGGTAATAGGAAATAGATAGATGGATCTTTTCAAACTGAGGAGATCAAGAGACAGAGGAGAGGAGGTGAGAAAAGAATTGAAGTTGTTATGCACATGTACTACCTCTGTTTGAGGAACGTGACAATCATTGTACACCGCAAACATGTGCTGCACTCACAAAAATGAAACTAGAAGGTGCAAGAAGTTAACATATTCGTAGAGGGGAGTGAGCTGTTAAATAGTTTTACTTAACAGAGGCTGCCATCAGTTAAGGAGTGCTCACTGTTCCAAGTGGCAGTGCGGGCAGTGTCACCTGCAGTTGTGCCTCTAATCCAGACCTGTGTAACTGTTCTGAAGTCACCAAGGCAGAGTGAGCAGAGCCAGATGTGAGCTCATCCCTGTCCAACCTCTTATTCTACTCAGTCCTCTTCATTCCATGCTGTCTTGTAACTCATAAGTGTTTAACTCAGAGACATAGTTCTAGTTAGTACTGGTTGGTGGGACCACAGGATACACAGACTTCAGTTACCTCTCAACATTGCTGACACACATGTTTTACTGCCCTTCCCCTCCCTCCTCCACCTTTTCTCCCTTCTCAGTTTTTTCTTCTTAGAGATATCTTTTTTAATATTGTGGATAAATATCTATATAGGTATATATCTACATATCTAGATATCTACATATATCTATATAGATATGCTTCACATTTACAATTACACAGAATGACAATTAACAATTTTATTTGTTATTTTCATGAATTATCTTAAAAAGTACATCTTAAAAATTATCTTAAAAAGTACATAACCATAACAGTTCATCTTAGTTTCATACAGCTAATCTTGAATTTATTCATTACTTTTCTTCCTCTTTCCCTTCTTCTCTATCCTCTTTTCCTTCTTGGTACTATGAGCCTGGAATATTAATATACTTGACAGGAGAATCTTCAGAATTAGTTCTGAGAGGCATTTAGACAAAAAATGGCTTTTGAATTTACATTTTAAAATATTATCCACTAATTACTAAATCTTTCTGTCCTGTTTTTCTTTTTTTATTCATATCTTTATTGGTATATACACACATCCCGATCACATTCAACATTGAGACTTTGTACTAGTATATGACACAAGTTAATTCTCATTTTTTCCCATTCACCTACACACCCTACAACTCCCCATCCCCTATATACATAAGCTTTGTTTTCTTTTTTAAAAATTATTATCACATTATTTTCCCCTCGTTATTTACCCCCACATCCTTTTCCTTTTAAATATTTTCTATTTCACAATATCTCTTATATATACTAGAACTCATGTACATCTTCATTTTCCTCATACCAGAGAAAATATACAATATTTACACATCTGTGACCTATTTATTTCACTTATGAGGACATCTTGAAAGAACATCCATTTGAGTATAAATGACTCAATCTTATTATTTTTATGGCAAAGTAATACTCCATTCTGTAAAAGAACCTCATCTTTTTTATCCAGTCTCCAGTTGATGGACATTTTAGTTGTTGCCAAGATTTAAATATCACAAAAAGAGCTGCTATAAACATGGGTACACATATGTTGCTATGATTTCAATCTTTTAGTTCTTTTGTGTACACACATAGCAGAGGAATAGCAGGGTCAAATGGAACCTCTAATCCTAGTTTTTTGAGGAATCTCCAAACTGATTTCCACAGTGTTTGTATGAATCCACACTCCCACCAACAATGGAGAAATGTTCCTTTTTCTCAGCCTTGCCAACATTTGTTGCTGGCTAATTCTGAGATAGCAGCCATTCTTTATGGAGTGAGATGAAATCTCTGTGTTGTTTTCATCTGTATTTTTCAAATGACCAGTGGTGTTGAGTATTTCTTCATAATCTTCTTAGCTGCATTTACTTCTTCCTCTGAAAACTGTCTGTTCATTTCAGATGCCTATTTTTGAATTGGGTCTTGAACTTTGTTTGGGCTAATTTTTAAAAGATTCTTATATATTCTAAATAGTAGCCCTTTGTCTGAAAAACAGCTGGTAAAGATTCTTTCCCATTGTTGGTTGCCTTTTCTCTCTTGGTGGTTTCCTTTGCTGTGCAGAAGCTGTTTAATAGAATGAGATCCCATTTATTGATTTCTTCTGCCAATTCTCATGTTATAGAGGTTTTCTTCATGAAGTCTTTCCCTAAGCCAGTGTCTTCAAGAGTTTTACCTAACCTGTTTTGCAACAGGTTAAGTGTTTCTTTTAATATTTAAGTCTCTAATCCACTTTGCTTTTAGCTTGGTACATGGTGAAAGAGATGGGTCTAGCTTTAGTCTTTGGCTAGTTAAAGCCCAGTTTTTCCAGTAGCATTTCTTAGAGGCTATCTTTTCTCCATTTAAGGTTTTTGGCTCCTTTGTCAAAGATGACATGGCTTAGTGTGTCTGTAGTTGTTTCTGGATCTTCTAATCTACTCCACTGATCCGTGCATCTGTTGCTTTGCCAGTAGTATGCAATTTTTATCACAGTGGCTTTGTATTATAGGTTCAGTTTGGGGATCATAATACCCCCTACCATATACTTGTTGCTTAGAATTGCTTTCGCTATTCTAGGTCTTTTGTGGTTCCAGATGAACTTTTGGATTATTTTTCTAGATCTGTGAAATATGCTGTTGGGATTGCATTGCATCTATATAATAGTTGTGGGAGTATAGCTATTTTGAAGATATTGGTTCTTCCTACCCAGAAGCAAGGTATGTCTTTTCATTTCTGATATCTTCTTCTATCTCCTTTTTCAGAGTGCTGTAGTTTTCAGAGTAGAGGTCTTTCACCTCTTTTGTTAGATTGATTCCTAGATATTCCATTTTTTTGGATGCTATTGTAAAAGGGATTGACTCCCCAACTTCTCTTTCAGTGGGTTTGGTTTTTGTGTATAAAAAAGCTATTAATTTTTGAGCAATGACCTTGTATCCAGCTATGCTACAGTTTTTTGGTTGAGCTTTTAGGATCCTCTATATAGAGTATCATATCATCAGCAAATAATGACAGTTTAACTTCCCCCTTTCCTATCTTTATTCCTCTTATTTCTTTCTTTGCCTAATTGCTGTGGCTAATGTTTCCATCCCTATATTGAACAGGACTGGGAATAGTAAGTATCCTTGTCTTGTTCCTAATCTTAGTGTGAAAGGTCTCAGTTTTTTACCATTTAGAATGATGCTGGCTGTTGTTTTCTCATTTATAGCTTTTATTAGTTTGAGATAGAATCCATCTGTTCCGTTTTTCTTTAGGGTTTTGATCATGAATGAATGTCGTAGTTTGTCAAATGCTTTTTCTGCATCAATTAAAATGACCATATGGTTTTTATCTTTGAGTCTGTTAGTATAGTTTACATATTACATTTATTGATTTACATCTGTGGAAGCATACATGAATCTCTTGGATGCCTCCAACTTGGTCAGGGTACATGATCTTTTTTTGATGATTCTCTGTATTCTATTTGCTAGCATCTTATTGAGGATTTTTGCATCAATGTTCTTTACGAATATTGGCCTGTAGTTCTCTTTTTTTGTTGAGTCTTTCTCTGCTTTAGGGATCAAGGGGATGCTTGCTTCCAGAAATGAATTTAGGAGTACTGCTTCCCTTTCAATTTCATTATACAGTTTGAGAAGTAGTGGCATTAACTCTTCTATAAAAGTTTTGTAGAATTCAGCAGTAAAGCCATAAGGACGATTGATTTTATTTTTTGGTAGGTTTTTTATTACAATTTAAATTTTAGAGATTGATATTGGGGTGTGTAACATATCTATATCTTCTTCATTCAACTTTGAAAGTTCATATGTGTCTAGAAATACATCCATTTCTTCTATGTTTTCCATTTTATTGAAGTAAAAATTTTCAAAGTAGGTTTTTTTATTATCCTCTGGACTTCCTCTGGATCAGTAGTAATTTCTTCCTTTTAATTCTTAATAGCATGGATGTGGGCCTCTTCCTTCCTTTGTTTGATAAGGTTGGCTATAGGTCTGTCAATTTTTTTAACCTTTTGAAGAACCAACTCTTTGATTCATTGATTTTTTAATATCATTCTCTTAGTCTCCATTGCATTAATTTCTGCTCTGATCCTTATAATTTCTTGCCTGGTATAAGCTTTGGATTTGTCTCGCTCCTCATTTTCTAGTTGCTCTAGGTTCAGCATTAGATTGTTTATTTGAACTTACTCTGCTTTCTAGGTGTAAACATTCACTGCGATGAATTTTCTTTGTAGAACTGCTTTCATTGTGTCCCATAAGTTCCTACATGTAGTACTGGGGTTAGTGTTTAACTGTAAATACTGTATTTGTGACAAATTGGTTGGTCAGCAGAGTGTTGTTCAATTTCCATGTGTTTATGAAGGTCTTAGAATTTCTTCTGCTATTCAGCTCCACTTTCAAGGCACTATGGTCTGACAATATACAGGAAATAACTTCAGTTCCTTTGAATTTATATACATCTGTATTATGAACTAGCATATGGTCTGTTTTTTTGTTTGTTTGTTTGTTTTTAGGTTTTTTTGAGACAGGTCTCACTTTGTAGTTCAGGCTGGCCCTGAGCTCAACCTGGAACTCACATCACAGCAATCCTCCTGCCTCTGCCTCCCGAGTGCTGGGATTATAGGCGTGAGCCACCACGACCGGCACTGTGGTATGTGGTAATGATTGCTGCTGGGGTGAGTCTCCACGCCCAGTATTGTTATGTGGTTACTGGGGGATCAAACCCGGGTCCTTGCGCTTGCAAGACAGGCACCGGAACCACTGAGCTATATCCCCGGCCCCCAGCACATGGTCTGTTTTGGAGTATGATCCATGAGCAGCTGAGAATAATGTAAATTCTGACATCATGGGGTGAAATACTTTGTAGGCATCTATTAAGTCCATTTGTTGAAGAGTTTTGTTTAGCTCCAGTATTTTCTTATTGATTTTCTGTCCAGTCAATCTGTCTCTTTGTGACAGTGGGGTATTGAAGTCCCCTACATTATTATATTGGTGTTTATCTGGCTTTTCATGTCCATCAATGTTTATTTTTATATAGTTGGGTTCATTAGAATGTAGTGCATAAATATTTAAGATTGTTATTTCTCATCTCTTGAATTGTTCTCTGTACAAGAACTAGTGCCCTTCTTTCTCTCTCCTTATCAGTTTTGATATCTGCTTTTTCTGCAAATAAGATAGCCACTCCTGCTTTTTTTTTGCAATTTCCTGTAGCATGGAGTATTTTTTTTCCATCCCTTTATTTTCAATCTATGGCCTTCTTTCTCAATTAAGTGTGTTTCTTGTGTACAGTAGATTGTAGGATCTTGCTTCTTGTTCCATTCTGCCAGACTGTTTCTCTTAATTGGTACATTGAGCCCATTGACATTAATGGTTATGACTGTTCTTGGCTCTTTTATTCTTTGCTTTTGCCCTTTTCCCATCAGTTCCTTGGTTGGCCCAATGGGTTGGATCTGTTGGGTTTCATGGATTTGTAACTTTCATTATTTTTCTTCAAGATATTCTTTAGAAATCTTGTGGAGTGCAGGTTTTGTATTTGTGAAGTTTCTCAGGTGTTCTTTGTCATGGAAGTATTTTATTTTCCCCTCTATTTTGAAGGATAGTTTTGCAGGACAGATCAGTCTGGGTTGGAAGTGGTTTTCCTCCAAGGCTTGAAACACTTCACTTCAGGCTCTTCTCTCATTGAGTGTTTGGACTGAAAAGTCTGCTGTGATCCTGATGGGCTTCCTTTGGTATGTAATTGTTTTCTTTTCTCTGGATGTTTTCAGTATTTCATTCTTTTTTTGAATATCTAGAACCTATATATTTATATACCTAGGTGTAGATTTTTTTCATGTCACAATCAAGTGGAGTTCTATATGATTCATGTATTTGTATGTCTAATCTTTAACTTTTTTGTGAAGTTTTCTGCCATTATCTCTGTGAAGTTTTTTTTTTTTATGTCTTTTGTACTGTCTCCTGCTTCCTCAGCAACTCCAATCAATCTTATGTTATTCTTTGAATAATCTAGGAGTTGTTGGATTGATTTCTCATGGATCCTTGCCATTTTCCATAAATTATACCTTTCCTGCTTATCGGCTGCAGTCTTGCCTAATTGCACAGCCTGAGGTTCCAGTGGACTGGGCTGTGCCCAGTTTACCTAGAGCAGAGCCCAGTTCATCTGGATGTCCATGCTGCAGTCAGTGTAGATGCAGGCAGGCCCTAGCCCCAGGCACCAGTGTCTAATGGTGCTTTCTGAGCTGCACTGTTTTATAAAATGAAGAATATGAAATATACCTCACAGAACTTTTCTGAAAATTAAATATATAGTTATAATGCCTCCTCAAATAGTATCCAAAAGTGCAGCTACTCTTAATCATGTTGCTGCATATATGATTTTGTCATCACCATTAAGCCAAACATTCATGTAAAAATCAGAGTGTTAAAAAAATCCGTATGTTATAAGAAATGTGGGTAGTCTGATGACTGTGAATTGGCTCGCTCTACTAATAAAAGTACTCTGATGTAGTTGAAACTCCTAGTTTTCAGCGATCCAGAGACTCCTAGTCAGCAGTGTGCTTGCAGCATTCAAAATATGCTATGTCATCCATTTCACATCGAATAAAGTGTTAATCTTTTGTCAACACTGATTTATTTTTAATAGCCATAGATATATTACCTGAAATAAAGGGAAAGAAGCACAATTCTTTTTTTTTTTTTTTTTTTTTTAGGTTTTTTGAGACAGGGTCTCGCTTTGTGGTTCAGGCTGGCCCTGAGCTCAGCCTCAAACTCACATCACAATCCTCCTGTCTCTCCCTCCCGAGTGCTGGGATGACAGGCGTGAGCCACCACGCCTGGCACTGTGGTATGTGGTACTGGTTGCTGCTGGGTGTGGTCTCCACGCCCAGTATTGTTATGTGGTTACCGGGGAATCGAACCCGGGCCCTTGCGCTTGCAAGACAGGCGCCGGAACCACTGAGCTAACTCCCCAGCCCAGAAGCACAATTCTTGACTAATCTGTTTCCAGAAGTAACCTAGTGGGTTTGCCCATTTACATTCCATTAAGCAATGTACTCTGTGCAAGCTTTGGAATTATATTTTTAAAGAAGAGTTTATAAACAGTGCAAACCATAACCCTTTGATCCCATGGAGACAAGATGAAAGTATTTCTTTGTCACTAGAATCCAATTTTCTCTATATTCATGGTGATATAAAATATATCAGTTCAGTTTTCAAACCTTTTGACCTGCTACATAGATTATATTTATACTGTTAGTTTGCTTATAGACATTCTTAAATGAAAACGAAGCCTTGAAATTTGCTCCATGTAGTATCCTCTTTTATTGTCTTCTTCAATTCTATGTCATTAACCAATGCTGCTAAATTGATTTCACAATCTACTAATGGGTTGCAACCTGCAATTGGATAAACACTTTGTTCAGCAAGTAACCACTTCACTGTAAACTCCTTGCCAGAGTGAGATCAAGGGATTGTGTGAAACACTTAGAAAAATGTTAAGATTTATTAACTTTTTTGGTATTCTCCATTTCCAAGGCAGGTCTTTCTCTTTGTTTTTGTGCTGTCTTTCCCTCTTTACATTGGTCAAAGGCACTCTATACGATTGACCTCTATGCAAGAGTGCAAAAGCACCCCAGTGCAGTGTGAAGTTATACTTTATTTCCTTTAAGTACAAGAAAAGATAATTACTTTAAATCTATATTTATTTGCTCATTTTTTTCACTATAATTCTATTAATTTTTCTACTCTTGATAAGGTTTACATTTCAAATTAAACTCTTTTAAACAACTGGTTTGCATTTAATGTAATGTTTTAAGTGTGAAAAAGTATAATATCACAATGAAAAGGAAGAATGTTGAATAAAAGAGCAGACAGACAGGGTGTGATTGATGTTCGGAAGTTATTTTTGCTGTGAACTCCTGTCAGCCTAGAAATCATAAAACAGAAAGGAGGCTTGGTTCAGCTCACACGCCCTTAGGGGATGTATGGGAAAGAATTTAAAATTCTGATAGAGTAACTTCAAAAATAGAGCGGCTGAAATAATTTATTTCACTATAGAGTAAACAGCTGAACTTTTATGTTGAAATGATTCTTTTTGAAGTTGCACACAGTAGCAGGAAGCAGAGTAATCTCGGCACCTTCCCGCTGAAGGCTGCACAGCGCTGTGAGCCTTCCCGGCCGGAGCACAACTGTTGCTCTTGTCCTCCTCCACTTTTCTTAGCACTCATTGAATCAGCGGCACAAACATCTGAAAGTCCATGATTTTTAAACAATAATGAACAGGAAGAAGGTTGAGTTTAACAGCAACACCCCTCCACCTTAGAACAGGTGTCGTGGTTAGTTCAGAGCGTTGTGTGGAGGCAGCAGAAGCGCTGTTAGAGCCAGTCTATGCTGGAGCATCTTTATGCATTATGACAACCACACTCAGTAACGTCTGAATTATGAACCTCAGCAAGAGACTTAGTGCCTTCTTAGCAGAAGAAATAGAGAATAAGGCAGGAGCCAAGGCAAGTTGGTGAGACATGACATTCCTTTTCATTTTCATTTCTTTACATGAAGCTATGCCTGGCCAACTTCACACATGTCTACTTGGGTGAATGAAACTGAAGTGACAACTGTCACCTTTGGACAGTGCTTCCCTACTTGATCCCATATGAGGCAGTTGCATAAATGTGGGTTATGTAAGAACAAAAAGAATAATGATAATAAGACCAGTAAGCCATAAAATGAATTTTCTTGCATTAATCAAAACCAAAACATAACATCTGATAACCAATACATGTATCTATTTATGCATATGAGAATGCATGGACTATCATATATCTAATTTTAAAAATATATCTGCACGTGGGAATTCCTAGATATTTTCTTTTTTTGGCAAGCATTCTAATTATCTACAGTGATCTGTCATTTGCAAGTGGAAGGCAGTTCTCTAAATTTTAAAAATCACTATTCTAATCAGACGAATAAAAAGCCTAAAGGGATCCTTAAATTAATCATGCAAGGGATCTGAGGTTTGAAAATATAAATAAAGGAAATGTGAATTGAGAAAATATGTCATCAAATTCATTAGAAAGCCAGAGCTTGAGACAAATGAAAAAGCATTCAAAAGAATATAAACCCATGTGTTTGTTTTCCTCATTTGCATGTTTCAATGAGCTCCTTCTATCTTACATTCATGTCAACTGCAGAAAATATCTCTCTATAAATAATAATTTGGTGTTTAATATTTCTGATGGCACTTAGTTAAATAGGTGATTAATCATGGAAAATAACTAGGATAGATAACAGGGACCAAAAAGAAAAGGAAGGGCCAGGGATTTATCTCAGTGGTTCCGGTGACTATCTTACAAGTGCAAGGACCTGGACTCGATCCCCCGTAACCACATACAATACTGGGCCGGCAGCAATACCACAGTGCCAGGCATGGTGGCTCATGCCTGTAATCCCAGCACTCGGGAGGCAGAGGCAAGAGGATTGCTGTGATGTGAGTTGGAGGCTGAGCTCAGGGCCAGCCTGAACTACAAAGTGAGACCCTGTCTCAAAAAGGAAAAAATAAAGCACAATCATGGCAGCAAAAAAAATTTACAAATATGTTACCAGCAAAAATGAAAGGACCCAAATTACAGAGTATGTTTTCAATTTGTTTAACTTCTTTCATTTAAAGAGGAAATATCTCTAGTCTAAAAGGACAAAAATTTCATCATTAAATACCGAAGTTTAAACTGGAAAATTCTGCTTCAGGGTGGAGTTAATATTGAATCATTTCATGGTTTATAGTCAAATAGCATTTATTTCACAGTGAAAAGATAGAGTCAACTGAAAAACAGGCTTCAAGGTAAGAAGTGAGGGTGATTTTTGTCATCCACTGAAGGACAACTATATTAAATTCTATGCTAATGAAACTTTCAGTGGAGCATATAGTAATTTTCATAATTCTGGTCCTGGCTGGGATGTTGGGAAAATGACACATAGGTAGAATAATTAAAATGAGATCCAAGGCCATATTTTGGAAAGTTTTCAGTTTTTATAATGGCTATGTTTGTGACTGAAATTACTTTTATAATTTCAAAAATATCAGAGCTAAGACTAACATCATGACTTCTGATTCACATACCAACTTTGCTACTTCTGGGTCTCCAGTCTTTAGGAATTGGCTCAGTTTCTCTGATCCTGAACTTCTCAGATATAAAATCAGGGAATAGTTTCCTTGCTGGATTGTTACAAGGTTAAAGCACTTGGCATGTTGTAATAATAATTACTCTTGTTAACATAAGTATCATCACCATATAAGTAAATTGTTACTGTAGTTCCTATGATTTAGGAAGTAGCCCTTTATAAATATATATGATTGAACTCAGCACCTTAACACTGAACTGCATCCCCAGCCCTATTTTAAATTTCTTTTTTAAAATAGAGTTTATTGACACATTTGAAGAATACATTATGATCACATTCCTCGTTGAAAATTTGTACCTATACATATTTTGATTCTTATTTTTTTCCCATTCTCCTGCCCTCCCTTCAGCTTCCTACCTCCCATATACATAGGCTTTGTTTCTATTTTTGCTTTTTTACCATCAAATGTTTTCTTTCCCTTCTTTGCTTTCATTTGAGACAAATTGCTGTAAGTTGCTAAGTGGCCTGGGCTGGGCTTGCTCTTGTGATCTTCCTTCTGCAGCTTCCTAAGGTCTTAGATTATAGGCATGTGCCTTCAGGCCTGGCCTGGTAAACTCTTTTTTTACTGAAGATTTAATATATCTCTATCTATATTTATATCTGTATACATTAACATATATATAATGTGACTATATTTATAGCAGTTTGAATACATCAATTTCCCCATAATTATGAATTTGGAAATATGGAATCTAATAAATTCTCTACATTTTTCTTATGTAAAGAAACAGAATTCTTAACAATCCCAGATTTTCACATTCCTAAATTATTTGATCACCTTTAAGAACTTGCCTTTTTCAAATGAGTGTTGTTTCTTTGGTAATTGTGCATGGTGTTGTAAAATGTCTGTACATTCCATAATTCATACTGTTTTCTTCCCTTGGCTAGATAATGGTATTGATTTTTCCTGAGATATTCCATTGCTTTGACTCAACACATCATGTACTCTCTATTGGAAAAATAAAGCATTTCCTTCATGTTGGGAAATGAGAAAGATGAATAAAGAAGAAATAGGGAATGTCTGTGTATAAAAGTCATTGTGCTTTCATTGGCCATTCTGAGGGAAAACCAAAAACAAACCATAGGACAGATGACATGGATGAGGTGAGTGTAGGTCTCTCCACAAGATGGCACTCATTCTCCCTCTTTTTATATTTGATTGACAGAAACACATGTGATTTTTAAATAAGTAAAACACTGATATTTATTATCAATCTGTGGATCAAATGTAGGTGGATTCAAATACTTCAGGAGCTCTGATCATGCTACTTAGTCCCAGTGAGTTTGATTTTACTCTTTCTGTGGCTACTTGTGTGGCTAGCTCTTTGGAGAACATATTCCTATTCTCATTCTCAAATGGAGCAAGAACATAGCAACTATCTAATTTTCTTTCCCAAAGCCTCAGTTTATATTCATAAACTGTTAAAATTGAAACTGAAGATAAACTAAAAAAGAAACATAAGAGTGCCCTGATAATCATTTTGTTTTACATTTAAGGAGGACTTACCTGTAGATTTTAAAGACATCTCTAGGATATTTCTGTCTGGAAGTGAGTCAGAAGCATGTGTACCTCCAAGGAGCCTTGGATCTCCTTGCCTTTATTAGTGATGTAAAATATCACTGTGATATTCTTGTTGTCTTAAGATTACTTCAATGAAGGCTGGGGATTTAGCTTAGTGGTTACAGTGCCAGTCTTACAAGCACAAGGGCGCCAGCTCAATCCCCCAGTAACCACATACAATACTGGGCATGGAGACTCACATCCAGCAGCAATCAGTACCACATACCACAGTGCCAGGCGTGGTGGCTCATGCCTGTAATCCCAGAACTTGGGAAGCAGAGGCAGGAGGATTGCTGTGATGCAAGTTTGAGGCTGAGCTCAGGGCCAGCCTGAACTACAAAGCGAGACTCTGTCTCAGAAAGATTACTTCAATGAGAATCTTTGTAAAAATTTAACTTTTCTTGCAACAACAGTTGGTACACTAAGCAGATTTTATATCAGGTGAAAATAATATTTATTACTTTTTGAAACATTGAAAGAAAAATATATTAGTTTCATTAAAAACAAACTTATGAATGATCAATGATAAACCAAATGGAATTTAATCATAGTTCCCCTATTATATCTTTAGTATTGTATCACATTATACTTCCTAATAACTAATTGCTTTTTCAGATTTTGAAGGTAGGGAATCTGTCAGTAAAATAAGAATTCCACTGATAATGTGATAATAAGAATCTACTGCTAGTGTCTAGTATCTAGTCTGACTTTATATTTCCTATGAGATCATTTGCTGAAACTTACACTATTTCATATTTGATCACAACTATCAATACAGAGATTTGACTCATTTTTATTAACATTAACATTGTATTGAAGCTACTATAACTCAGTATTTACCACAAAATAGTAAAAATTATACTTTAAACAAAGAAAAGAAAAATCTAGAAAAAGAAGAGAAAAATATTATTACAAGCAGAAAACTAGAACACATTTGAGAATGTTCATAGGAGAGCAAAACTAATGTAGAAATTTTAATGAAAATAATGGATGTTGATATAACTGGTTATGAGCTAAAAGTTAATTTATACAGTTCATACTCATTTATACTTCCAAGATTTCTGATAAAATAAAAACTACCTTCATCTTTAACTGACAGCGTGAGTCAGAATCAAACAGTGTAAGTAGCTTAGATTTGGAACTAGGATATAAACTCTAGATGTGGTTTGTTCTAAAGCCTGTGTTTTTATCTATGTTATAAACCCCTACTTGTGACTTGTAATGACACAGAATATTCAAAGATAAAGACATTATTATTATTATTATTATTTGAATGTAGCTTAGTTGTTTCATCCTTTCAAATTTAAAGAACATTGAGAAATTGTATCTTTTTAAAAATTGATTTTATTGGAATATTTTATACATAATTATGATCATATTCAACAATGAGAATTTGTATCTGTACAGGACACATCTTGAGTCTCATTTTTTTTTCCATTCCCCTGCCCTCTCTACAACTCCCCACTCCCTATATACGTCAATTTTGTTTTTCTTTTTTTTTACTATCAAAATTTTTATTTTCCTTCTTAACTTTCCCCTATCCACCATTTCCCTTTTAGTTTTGCACATTTTCTTCCTATTTCACAGTACTTATGTTACATTTTGGAATCATTTACACTTCAGTTTTTCATGCTAGAGAAAAGATATCGTACTTACACATCTATGTTCTATTTATTTCACTTACGAGTATGACCTCAAGGAATATAGTATAAATGACTCAAACTTATCATTATAGCTGAGTTATACTCCATTTTATTAAAAAAAAATCTTCTATATCCAGAATCCCATTGATAGGCATGTAATGTCCAAGTTTTAGCTACCACAAATGGAGCTGTTCTAAACATGAGCACACATATGTCACTGTGGTATGATTCTTTTAATTCTTTCCATTGTATACCTAGCAGGGGAATAGTAGAGTCAAATGAGACCTCAATGTCGGTGTAAGTCCGATGTATGTCCGGGGTCGCAGAAGGAAACAAGGCATTCAGGGATGAGATCCAGCAGGGAGTACAGCCTCAGAGGAATGAACCACGGAGCGGTCTTCCAACAACTCTTTTATTATGGAGTCAATACAAAGTAGCAATGTATAGGGGTAAAAACAGAAGAAGTGGGCTGGAGCATTTCCTGGGACAGGCCTTGTACTTCTTCCTGATTCCTATCCCAGTGTTTGTTTACCAATCTCGTTTGCAAGATTCAGTAATACAAAACTTAACAAGATGCCCGGGAACATCCTGTGAACTGGTGATAAGGAAACTCAGGAGTTCTGTATAACTGGTAAACAGCTACCTTTTCCCCTACACCTCAAGTCCTAGCTTTGTAAAGAATCTCCACCCTGATCTTCATAACTGTTGCACCAGTCTACATTCCCACTAACAGTGAAAAAGGGTTCCTTTCTCACCACAGCCCCACCAGCATTTGTTGTTGGTTGATTTCATGAGAGGTTTCTCTTGCTCTGTAGAAGCTTTTTAGAAATATAAGATCCTAGTTATTGATTCTTTCCATTAGTCTCCATACTGCTAATGTTTTGTTCAGTCTTTCCCTATGCCAATGTCATTAAGATTCTATGTAATCTATTTTCCAGCAGGTTTGTGTTTCTGTTTTAATATGTAGGTCTCTAATTCACTTTGATTTTAGTTTGGTGCATGGAGAAAGAAACAGATTTAACTTTAATCTTTGGTTAAGTTGAAACCCTGTTTTTGCAGCATCATTTGTAAAGGAGGCAATCTTTCCTCCCTGAGGATGTTTGGCTCCTTTGTCAAAGATGAGGTGGCTTAGTATATCAGGGATTGTTTCTGGATCTTCTAGTCTATTCCACTGATCCTCAGGTCCGTTTCTTTGCCAGTAATGTGCTGTTTTTGTCACAGTGGGTTTGTAGTATAGTTTCAAGTTGGGAATTGTGATAGCTCATGAAAATGTCCTGTTGCCTAGAATTGCTTTTACTATTCTAGATTTCTTGTAGTTCCAGATGAAATTTTGCATTATTTTATCTAGCTCTCTGAAATATGCTGTTGAGATTTCAATCAGGATAGCATTGTATCTATGTAGTATTTTTGGCAATATGGCCTTTTTGATGATACTGGCTCTTCCTACTCTGGAATAAGGAATGTCTTTCCATTTTCTGATGTTCTCTTCAATCTCCCTTTTTAGAATACTGTAGTTTTCAAAGTAGAGATCTTTCACCTCCTTTGTTGAACTGATTCCTAGTTATTTTATCAATGGGTTTATAGAAGGTTCTATTTGATATTAGGAAGTTCTTGATCTTCAGGGTGCAGGACTTGTGAAACAACCAATAGAGACCATGGACTCTGAAATATATGTCCTAAAGAAGTGAGGAGTCAAAAGCAACTTTTAAAAAAATTATAGGCAAACCTCAAAAATAATATGAGCAGCTTCAGTGGTATTTTCTTTTGTGATTATAAACATTCTCATGTTAATGATACCTAGTGTATATTAAACTTGTAGTCACTTCTAATCTGTGTTCCTTCCTGTAAAGTTCTAGATCTTTAGGCATTTAGCATTACTCCATATCATCATTTCTCTTTTTTACCCTTTTTGTACATTCATCAAATTGGGCACATAGCTTAATTTCAATTATTACAGCTACACAGATGTTTCTTCCATTGCTGTGCTTTCATTTATTTTGGATTCATGCATTTTTAGATATTTCAGACTTTTTCCCCCTCCTGTGAATGATGACTCTTTGGTTGTTTAGGGGAATAAGTGAGATGAAGTTGGAAAAGCACATGCTGATTAAATTATAATCAATGAAGCAAAATGATTATATCAAAGAATACTAATAGGTTTTAATTTTTTATTCGGTAATTATGAATATTTTTAGAAGGAGTATAGAAATTTTACCGATTTCAGTAATATAAAAATAATTGATCCTAAATGTAGATTTCATGTACATGTAGTAAGGTTTCCTAGTAAAATGAAGAAGTGCAATTTCCCTTGCATTTGATACAGGAAGGTGCCCGGTCTGCACAACTTATAAAACAAGTACCGTATAAAGGAATTAGTGGCCTCTTCTCTGTCACGACTCGTTGGTGTGTGATAAATGAAGGCTCAAACCAGATTTCCTGTGAAATCTCACACTTTTTACCATTGGCAAGATATTCAAAGTGATTTTGAATACTGTGTATCCAAAATAACCTTTCTAATTCTCATCCATCCTACTATCATACATAACTTTTTTGTCTAGTTGAGAATATTGAATATTAGGCTGAGCTGTGAGTCAGTAGTATAGCACTTTGTCTAGCATACACAGCCCCCACGTTCAGTTCCCAGCATCACAAATAATAAAGCAGGATGTTGAAATTATAAATGAATTATTATGTATATATGGTGAATAGATAGGTGTCTAGCCCTCGGGCAGTCCTCCATCTCTAGGTGTATGTTTACTTCCCCATAGATAGACATGTTATTCAGATATCTCGAAAGAGTCAAAAGTGTGTGTGTGTGTGTGTGTGTGTGTGTGTGTGATATGGAATGGGCTCACGTGATGATGGAGGCTGAGAAGTCCCATAATTTTCTGGCTGTGAGCTGGAGACCCAGGCAAGCTGGTTGTTTCACTGAAAGACTGGATGCCTGAAAACCAGAGGACCCGATGGTGTCAGTTGCAGTTAAATGCCAGAAAAGGTGGGATGAGATGTTACCATTCAATAACACGGGCAAGAAGCACCAAGGTGTGAATCTCTCATTCCTCTGCCTTTTATTTTACTTAGATTTCAATGAACTGGATAAAGCCATCTACTTCCTATCAGGCAATCTACTTGATAAAGCCACCAGCAACACCCTATGGACATACTCAGAAATATTTAATCTGTATACTCCATCATTATTTGACATATAAAATTAATTATCACAAGCCATCTCTTGTCACCCATGCACATCTCTTCAAGCCATACTTAGTTCTTGAACATGATAATAAGAAGATCCTGATTTCATCTTACTGGATGCAACTGCCATTCATACAAAACCTACTGCTCTCTTCTTCAAAAGTCCTTTATTCTTCTTGGTATTTGATATCATAAAGACTATAATATAAAATTAACAATATGTAATGTTCTGTTACAGAAATCAATAACGCATACTACATAACAAGATGAGTAGAAATACATAACATATTATCATTACCAAAAAAACAGAAGCAATTCTCATGATATTTAAGTCCTAGTTTCTGTATTTGTAACTACTCCCATACCATCTTCCAGTGCTCATTACATATTCCTTTGCCTTTAACAAGCACCCTGGTATTGTGATTCAGACTTTCAGTCTTGAGCACTCTTGGCCATTTCTAGTTCTGCTTATATTGTAGTTTTTCATAGGCCTCCATCACAAGGCATGATGATACTGAGAGGCTGAGAAATCTCCTATACTCCACATATAGTCTACCTTGTTTTCTTTGTGTTGTAGCAGTGCAGTTGACAGTCCTGGAAGTCAAGATTACTTCTCTCTGGCATTTCCATAACGGACATTTTTTCCTGTGGAAGATCCCAGCGTGGCCTGGTGGTAGTTCTAACTTCAAGGGCAGTGGAATCACTGTAGTGCCTCCTCGCTGAAGAATTCCTCTCTGGCCACAGGTGAATCAGATTGCAGAAACAGAATAAAAATAGGAAACCAGACACATCATCAGATAGCCTTGTGTTGTTTTATTCTTTTACTTATTACAGTTGGGGATATTCTCATTTTAAATACTGTGTCTGTCTGTCTTGCCTTTCATGAGCAGTTAATGTATGCCATTTATTTATTATTAAGAATTTTCTCTTTTCCACAGCTGGACAGGGATTTTTCTTTTTCCTCTTATTTTTAATAAAGTGGTTAACTCTGACACTGGTGGAATTCAATAATGTGTTTATGAGAAATGATTCTGATATTTTTTTCTATACTTACTTTGCATTGATCCAAAACCACTTATTGAATAGTAATTTATTCCTCTATTGTTAGAGACTCATAAAATCATTTTAATTGATTTTACAAATCTCAGTTACATTTCACTGGTCTGATTTTATAGGTTTTAAAATCTTACTTAGTGTATAATTATTATTTTGTCAGTTTAATTCCTGATACAGGACATCAGAAAGAGATGCACCAAATTTATTTATTCTGTTGATGAGATACTCCCTTTATATCCTCTGTTGTCCTCTTTTGCCCCATCCCAAAATGTCATCTTCTGAAGCCACTTAATACAATCAAGAAGGATCTATTTAGGATAACATTTTATGCTAAAGAGTTCTATCAGCTTGATTGGCATATTTTGTTGAAGATTTTATGAACTTATGAAGTAACATAGGTGGATTCTAAGTTTCTTATAATGAGAAAGCTCTCTGATCATTCTTTTCTGAATCATTCGACTATAATTTGTATGACCCCAATTTCTGAGGGCATATTTGCCTCATGATCATCTTCAGACAAGACATCTTTGTGAATCATCTCTAAATGCCACCACAGACCCTACACCAAAATCTCCTACAGTCTCTCTTGGTTTGTCTTCTTTGTCCCCTTTCTGTCGAGTGCTGTCATTGCACAGGCCATGGGACACAGTAGGAGAAGTTAATTTGTTAAGTGAGCTAAGTCCATGTGAGAATAGTCATCTTCACTGATGCAATATTACCTTCAGGGTGGAAGCCAGAAGAAGTTTGTAAACAATAAAGTTTAAGGTGCTGGCAGTGTATGAATCTGTCTGGGCAGCTCTCAGAAGGCAGCTTCATTCCTATTGTGGTTCCTGTGTTTGAAACAGGAGCAGATGCTAAAATGAGACCTGATGTACCTGATAATCAAACTGGCAGAATGAACATAGGTGGGATTATTTGGATCTTCTTTTTAGTCCAAGATCAACAGTGGAATTTATATATAGGTACAGAATTGCAAACTTAGAATATTTTCTTTCTGTGTCTAGAAAAATCATAAAGGAAATTCTAAAGGGTAAAGCCAAAAGTTGTTGCATCTTCATCCAGTAATTTATTATTCACTGAAAATGATAAATTGGTCTTTACTCTTACAAGATATGCTGTGCTTAGGCTCTGGGAACTGTTTATCTAAACAATGATAATACATAGCATAGTAAATACAAATAAAATTTTCCAATCTAGCATGTTTTCTGATTGCATCTTAAGGAACAACATTTTGATACATACATCTAAAATGAAGGTGGAGATATTTTACAGCTGTAAACCATCCTTGCATAGCAGAGTTGTAGTCCATTAATTCTCAGAGCTTGAGGCAAGGCTGACAATTCATAAGTGATAAATCCAGAGAGTTATGAAGATATTAAATCTCACATCTGGTGAGAAAATGTGTTATTTCACTGAGTTGATTGATGGACACTTTTCCATTACAGTGTAATTTGGGAAATCACACTGTTAATTGCTAGGGTTTTAGCAAAGCTCTGTAGTTCAATTCCAATTACTTTAGTTTTGAAAAACAGAACAGCTGGATGGTAAAATTGCTCAGAGCTGTCACTGAGGGAGGGCACAAGCCATCAACCCGACCTCAACCATTCCTGACTTGGATTTTCTGCAGTTATTAGTTTGTGAAATTGAAGACTCCTGGTGCAAGGGACCTCCTTGCCGTGTGCTTCCTTCTGATTGGAAGTACCTTTGTTTGCTCACTGGCCATGTGGTCACCACTTTAATCCTCAGACATCCTCTTTCTGATTACTACTCATTTGCTTCTCCCTTCACAAAGGAGAGATGAAAAAAACAAAGTTCAGATCTTACCATGTGTCTATCTGTTTATTGCAAGGCGATCATTTCCTGGCTTTAGAACCTACCAGTGTTTTAAACCTCCTTGTGGATTTCTTGTGCTGTTAAATTGACCTGTTGGGCCTCTGTCTGTGGGATAAATTACATGCTTCCATATAGATAATCCTTTGGTTTCTGGCTAAATATAGAAATAATGACAACAGCTTTTCTTTAGAAATTATCTGGTACCAGGGTCAGAATGGAATCCAACTGGAGGATTCAATTCTGTAATCTCTAAACCTACACTGGTTCACGGACTGAACCAGATAACTATCAAAGGTTCTCTCTGGTGAATGTAATAGAAATATCAGTAGTGTCTTCTCTACTTGCAGTAACTGAGAATGCATAAGGGGCTTTCTAGTGTTAGGATTTAGGAATTGTAATGCAAGGAAAATATCTTTCTGATAGAAGACAGAGGACAAAAGAGAGAATGATTTCAAACAAAATTACTACATTTTAGGAAAGCTCAATAATATAGAAGAAAACTTCAGAGAAAACAATGTCTTGCCTTTCTAGAATCTCTCCTAGTACTGAATATATAGCTTTGATACTGTAAATTTACACTATTTTTTTTTACATTCCAAGGCAACACTTTTGAAATGTATAACATATTTTGACAGAGCAGGCTGTGAACAGTTAGGCTGGGGCAGGGGACATGGTTTAACAGAGAAAGGGGCATTTCCTGTCTTTCAGTTGTCTGGAGCAATGTAGTTCTGAACCTAGACCAGTGCCATACTTAGCTAAAAATAATGCTTCTTCCATAACTATTGTTACTCCTAGAGGAACACCACATAGGCATCTTACTCCTCTTTCCTTCCCAGGGAATTCATCAAAAAGTAATTGTATGTCAATGTGTTCTGTGCCTCTTCTTAACAGAATTATTAATGATATTCCCTCAACCTCCCAAAAGAGTCTGAGGTTGGGTTATAAATATAATTACTCTACATATCAAAATTGTCTTCTAAAACATATGCAATGTTGAACTTTGGAGGCAGTCTGTCAAGTGAAATTTTTTCAATCTCCCTACACAAGTTGTTCTTTTCTTTAACTTTGTAGATTGATATGAATAACTCCTTCCTAGTTAAGTCATAAGTACTTCAGAGAAAAGTATGCCTATAGGGATCCTTAAAATAACAACAATAATAAAAACTGTTACAAATTGAGGGGTTTGGCTTACTTTCAAAACACAAAAACATACACTGTTTTTATTTGTAATTAATTCTCACTTGGCAAATTCCTCAGTTCTAAAATCTGTAAAATACTGTTGTTCTAAGTCTTTCTTATGTCTCCTGTAACTTTTTTTCTTTACATTTAACAAACTTGTCCCTTCCATTTTCCTCTTGTAGGTCTGCTTTCCCATCTTATTCCTGTGGAGCTAACCTTTTCATGAGATCTTTGGGTTCAGCTGTTTTCAGCAGAACAGGTAAAGCCATTTGGACAAGCTGTGGGATTATTTATGTGGAACATTTTTTTTTTTTTTTTGATGAACCTGAATACTTCCAACTGCCTTACTGAGTATTTTATCAATGGAACTGTCAAACTGTTTTTATATCGGTATAGTCCTTCAAATCTGTTGTGGAATTTTATTACTCTTGCTTTAATGTTTACACTGCTATTTATCTTTACTAAAATTCATTTATGTACAGTCTTAATGATATAGTCCATATACTTACATAGTAGTCTACAATAAATTTTTCTCTTTATATATATAGTCTCTGAAGCTCTATTTTGCATTTTCCCTTTCCAGATCTGCTATCTGCATAAAAAACAGGATAGTTATATTTAGTAATTTGGTTATGCATCATTCTATAATTATTTCCCATGTGTGATTTTGATCTTCCCAACTATATTGCAGCTTTATTCGATGCAGAAACCGTGTCTTTATACCTGCTGGATTTCTTACAGAACTGAATTTTTTTGTTATGTACATGGAAAATTTTCAGTTGTCAACATGAGAGGTTCTTGATGGAAGATGTCAGCAATGCTGATATCTATAATTCTTAGATATAGAACATGTTTTAGTTATAATTCTTTTATTGCAGCATGAGAAACCACTTTTATCTTAGAAAAATTACCAATATTACTGTGATCTTTTATGCAGTTTGAGAGTTACTCAATGAATTTAAAGAATACAGGGAATCCTTATCTTAGAAAGAGCAGATTCCAATGCAGCCTAGGGTTTCCCCTAATTTATATTAATTTGAGACTGATTTTAATGTTATTTGGCTCATGATTGAGACTAATTTTAATGTTATTTGGCTCGTGATTCAAATTCTGCTGCTCAGCTTGGACTTATGCTCATTGGGAGGGGAGGAAGATGGGCTTTCTGGGTTGTCTGTCTTTCGGTATAGAAAGTGAATGGAAAGAGACTTCAAATGCTCCCTCTCTAAAGTCTTCCCCTTTTGTTGTCTGCATGTGATTCTGCATCTAGCTCCAAGAATCTTGATAGCACCACCAGCTTACCATTGTCCTTCATTCCATTCTACTTTTGTTTCCTTTTATCTTCTTTGCCCAAGCAAACATACACCACTCTTTTCCACTAGACGTTTCATAAAAGAAGGCATTTTTCCAATTAGCATTTATATCTCTGTAGCATCAAGGAGAATTGTATGAGGGTTAGAAAAATGATGCATAATGCAAAACTCCTAGCTCCAATAGAATTCTTTAATCCAGAGAAACATTCTTTGTACGTGATTTGAAACGTGCAGTAATAATCTTAGTAGCTACCTTGGAGTTGTGTTCA
Organism: Petromus typicus; assembly: GCA_004026965.1. Lineage (NCBI taxonomy): Eukaryota > Metazoa > Chordata > Mammalia > Rodentia > Petromuridae > Petromus > Petromus typicus. Next base: position 47,534 of record PVIR01002194.1, read on the forward strand.
AAACAATATACTTTCCTATTATTTTTTCCATGCAAATTTTAAAATTTAAATTTCCTCCACTCTTTTTTTATAAATTGAAATCTTTATTGGTACATTACATATACATGCCATAATTGCACTTAACAATTAGAATTTGTACCAGTATATGACACTCTATTCTCATTTTTTCCCATAGCTCTACCCACCCTACCACCCCGACCCCCTATATGCATAAACTATGTTTCCTTTCTTTTTTGTTATAGTCACAGTATTTTTCTGCCTTTACCCTATTTCTCTTTGAGTATTCTCTATTTCATAATATATGACATACATTCTAGAACTCATATACATGTTTATTTTCTCATACTAGAGAAAAGATGTGATATTTACACATCTGTGATCTATTTATTTCACTTATGAGGATGTCCTCAAGGTACGTCCATTTACGTATAAATTATTCAAACTTATCATTTTTTATGGCAGAGTAATACTCCATTCTATAGAAGAACCACAGCTTTTTTTTTTATCAAGTCTCCAGTTGATGGACGCTTGTTTCCAAGATTTAGCAATAACAAACTGAGCTGTTATAAACATGGGTGCACATATGTCTCTGTGATATGAATCTTTTAATTCTTTTGTACATATACCTACTATAGCAATGATCAGGTCAAATGGCACCTCTAACTCTACTTTTTGAGGAATCTCCAAACTGATATCCACAGGAGTTGTACAAGTCTACATTCCCACCAACAGTAGAAATGTAATACACTACATTAACAGACTCAAGACAGAAACCATATGATCATCTCAATAGATGCAGAAAAAGCATTTGACAAAATCCAACACCCATTTATGATCAAAACCCTGCAGAACATTGGAATAGAGGGGTCAGTATCACAAACTAATAAAAGCGATTTATGAAAAACAAATAGCAAGCATCACCCTAAATGGTCAAAAACTGAAAACTTTCCCACTAAGATCAGGTACAAGACAAGGATGTCCACTTTCACCACTCCTGTTCAATATTGTGCTGGAAACATTAGCCACGGCAATTAGGCAAGACAAACAAAAGGAATAAAGATAGGAAATGAAGAAGTGAAACTGTCATTCTTTGCTGATGACATGATACTCAATCTAGAGGATCCCAAAAACTCAACCAAGAGACTGTTAGACCTAATCACCAAATTTAGTAGTGTAGCTGGATACAAGGATAATGCTCAAAAATCATTAGCCTTTATATATACAAACAACTGATTCACTGAGCAAGAAATCGGGGAACCAGTCCCTTTCACAGGGCATCCAAAAAAACGAAACATCTAGGAATCAATCTAATAAAGGAGATGAAAGACCTCTACTCTGAAAAATTACAGCATCTGAAAAAGGAAATAGAAGATACCAGAAAATGGAAAGACATCCCTTGTTCCTGGGTTGGAAGAATCAAGATCATAAAAGTGGCTATACTCTCACAACTGTTACACAGATTCAAGCAATCCCAATTGAACTCCCAATGGCATATTTCATAGATCTAGAGAAAATAATTCAGAAATTCATCTGGAATCACAAAAGACCTAGGATAGCAAAAGCAATTCTAAGCAATAAGGACATAATGGGGGGTATTACGATTCCCAACTTGAAGCTATACTACAAAGCCACTGTGATAAAAACCACATGATACTGGCAAAGCAACAGACCTGAGGACCAGTGGAATAGATTAGAAGATCCAGAAACAACTCCAGTCATACTAACCTATCACATTTTTGACAAAGGAGCCAAATACCCTCAGTGGAGGGAGGATAGCCTATTTAACAAATGTTGCTGGAAAAACTGAACTTTAACCTGCCAAAGTTTAAAGCTAGACCTAGCATTTTCACCATGTACCAAAATAAAATCAATGTGGATCAAGGACCTAAATATTAAAACAGACACACTCAGCCTGCTATAAAACTGGTTAGGTAAAACTCTTGAAGACATTGGTTTGGGGAAATATTTCATGAATAAATCCTCCATAGCACAAGAACTCATAGAAGAAATCAACAAATGGTACCTCATTTTTTAAAAAGCTTCTGCACAGCAAAGGAAACCACCAAGAGAGCGAAAAGGCAGCCAACAATGTGGGAAAATATCTTTACACCTGTTCCTCAGACAAAGGGCTACTATCTAGAATATATAAAGAGCTTTAAAAAAATCAGCCCACACAAATTTAAAGACCCTGTTCAAAAATGGGCATCTGAAATGAAATGACACTTTTCAGAGGAAGAAATAAAAGCAGCTAAGAAGCATATGAAGCAATGTTCAGCATCACTAGTCATTCGAGAACTGCAAATGAAAAGGACATTAAGATTTCATCTCACTCCACAAAGAATGGCTGCTTTCTCAGAATTAACCATCAACAAATGTTGGAGAGGCTGTGGAGAAGAAGAATCCCTTCTCCAATTTCCTCCACTCCTAGTATTACATATTTTTAGGGAAGTTAGCTGAATTCTTTATTCCTAAAAATTGTCAGTTTCAATAGATTGTGAATTCAGACAATCTGCATCATTAAAGTCAACTTCCTAGTAAACAGCAATGAGAAGGTATGATTGAGCTCCTCTATTTATATATGTGGCACCATAGCAAAGTACCTGAAACTAAGTAATTTATCAATAACAGACATTTATTTCCTCATAATTCTGAATAGTAAGATACCCAGAATTAATAGACCAATATTTAATAAGTATTTTACTGCAACATCTAATGGCAGCAAGGGGAAGAGCTAGAGACTGAAAGAGATATCAAACTCTTTTTAGTAACATCCACCCCACTATGATATTTGTGCCATCATGTTATAACACTCTTACAAAGGCAATTAAATTCTAATGTGAATTTCACAAAAGACTAATCTTAAACCATGACAGTGCTTAATTTATTAGATGATATTTTGTAACATATAGTACCTTGTCAGTTTACTATAAGTAATTGATTTAAAATAATTAATTTAAAGTGTGATTGCATCATATTAAAACTTATTGTTGGGCCAGGGATTTACCTGAGTGTTTCCAGTACTTGCTTTGCAAGTGCAAGGGCCCAGGTTCAGTCCCCAGTGACTGCATACAATAATACTGGGTGTGCTGACTCACATTCATCAGCAATCAGTACCACATACAACAGTGCCAGGCGTGGTGGCTTACACCTATAATCCCAGCACTTGGGAGGCAGAGGCAGGAGGATTGCTGTGTTCTAGGCTGAATTCAGGACCAACCTGAACTACAAAGCAAGACTCTGTCTCAAAAAAAAAAAAAACTTTTTTGCTTCTTTTTTGAATAGGATTTGATCTTTTTAAAAAAAGGAATATAGGGACAAAAGCAAATGCTAACACTCATGGTACAACTGTGCCATATGTCATGAAGTAATTTAACCTCTAGCATTTGATATTGTAGTAATCACTGAGCTGTGAAGATGACAGGCACATTAGGATCAGGACTTTGAATTATACAGTATTGGCTAGACTGCCTGAAATTCACTACATGAATAGTCAAGTGGTGTCACTACATGATGGCTCTCTCATTAAACTACTGAACACTAACACTCACTAATACTCATGTTATTAGGTTCTCTGTGTGTATTGTCATACATCATTGCCCTGAGGTGAACACATCTGAGTCGTGAAGAGGACAGTGGAGCTCCATATTGATACCTCCCTAGACTCCACCCCTACACCTTCCTCCCTCGGAAGACTTCAGTTGTATCCTTTCCCTGTGGTAAACTGGAGCTGTGAATATAATAGATTTATACAAGCTTTTAAGTCCATCTGGAAAATTACTTATGTAAACATTGTTTTGGAAATCTCTAGAATTGCAATCTGTGTTACATTTGGGAGAGTGTTCTTGGGGCTGGCACCAGAGCTCAGTGGTAGAATGTGTACCTGGTGGGAGCAAGGCCTTTAGTTTAATACTCAGCATAGAAAATCATAAATATATACAGGGTAGTTTTAAGAGCTGCCTTTCCAGTTACGCAATCTTCCTGGAAATTACTATAATCTCACAGTAAGTCTATTCTTTTGTGAAAAAATTAATTATGGAATCAGTTTTGGCGTATTCAGAACAGCCTTTGGTCCCACATCTATTAGTTTTCCACTCTATGTTGGAAAAATACACAAGTTTATAGAAATCAGCTAATTGGGGAAATAATGATTACAAGTCTTTTAATTCTTTTAAAAATCTATTTTATTAGTAAGTTCCAGTCATAACTAAAGAGAAAGAAAGGAAAGGAAAAGAAAAAAGAAAAATAATTCTCACAGATGGTAAAATTTCAAGCAATACAAAAGAAATTGTCATAGGAAAATAAATCCTCTACTTTCTCTTATTAAAACTTTTATATATTTTAAAATCTTATAAATGGATTATTAACGTTCAAAAGTCCCCTTCAGATTGATGGAGAGTCTTATGGTTCTATTGTCTGTGTGTGAAATTTCCTATCACACATTCACACATAATTTTTTAATGTTCTTTATGTTTGCATATCAATAATTAGTTCTCATTTCCTTTTATTTCTAACCTCTATTAGTGTTACTTTTATCATTTTTTGTTCATATAAGCTGACCATCTATTTATCTCTTTGGTTTGATACCTCTCTTAGAAATGCATATGTGTTTCTTACATATCTTTCTAGCTACTGGTCTGTGGTTGACTGCCTACTGTATTACCTGGAAGATGCCAGTTAATTTTAGGAGGGTAACGTTTTGGAAAAATCCACTTAGTAAAAGAGCCACTCCAATATATTTTCTATTCAAAATTTACATTTCAGGTGTGTTTGTGTGTCTGTCTGTCTGTCTGTCTGTTTGTCTGTCTGTCTGCTTACTGACCTTTTAGAAATGTCTTTTCTATTTTCAGAACCTCTCCAAATTTCATGATGCAATTTTAATATAACAATTAGATGAAAAATTAGAAACACAATTTACAACCCACTATGAAGTTTTGAAGTAGATATTAATTACATAGACCTTGAATAAACTATGTAATACTTAGAAAATAATGAACCATCAGTGTGTTTCAAGATGGTGTTGAGAGTATAATCTCACAGAAGTTCAAATACAGGTGTGAAGAGAGTTTACCATCAGCCATATCACATTGAGAGTGTCTTTGATTTCCATTTGTATGTCTAGATCTTCCAAAGATTCAAAGACAGCAACTTAGGAAGTGGCATGCATTAATGAACTTCAGTTTAATGCGTTATAATTGCATTTCCTTTTCTGACTACATGTTAGCAGTTCAAGACAAAACCGATAGAAAAAAATTTCAAACTGGAGACATCCAGACATCCTCGTACAAACTATAACTACCTTGAAATTTCTGAAACAACATCGTTTTCTTTTCAGCCGAGGTATCCATGCCTGTAAATATTTAGTTTAATGATCAATGTACTTGTGGCTTATGATAACCTCTTTTTAATATGGTTTCTAATTCATTCTCAGCCTTTAATAAACAAACTACCAGTTGACAGAGTTAGATGTTTATCCAAAATGAGATGGAATAAAATTATCCTGGACTCTTTTGAGTCTAAACCACTAGCTCCGCAGTTTGAATCCCAATTGTATACATGGCTGCTGCAGAAGAGACACTGGGAAAACAAACCTGTACAGAGTGTGTTAATTTGTGCATGTTTTCCTCTCATCCTTCTTTTATTTTTATGTTTAACTGATAATCCAAATCTAAGAAAGTGTGTACTTTGCTGTAAATGTTGGAAACCCCAGGCCCATCAGGGTTTCAGGTCCCACTTCCTGTCAAACATTCTCACTAGAGCCGGCTGGTGCGTGGAAATGGATTCCCTTCCAGGAGTCCAGTATGGGCAACAGCAGCATCCCATAAGCAAGTTTAGTGTAATGATAATGTTTTCTCTTTAAAATACTATTTCATAGCTTTCCATAATTAGTAAAATAGTAGTTAAGAGAGTGACTCCACAACTATGCTTTCATTTGTAGCTTTGAGGATTTCTGGCACAGAACAGTTTACCCTTACCTTCCATGAATGCACACTTCAATTTAAGCAGCACAATATTAAAACATGTGAAAGTAGGGAATACCTAGGATGCATCAAATGAGTCTCTTTCTGCAGAATTTTGATACATTTTACATTGAAAGTAAAAACCATGGGGAGACCCAGTTAAACATTTCTCAAATTTTACCATATAACCTTTTCATACAGATCACTTAGCAACATCTTAGGGAATGGGTATTCTAAGAAACAACTTTTGTGGAAGCCTGACCTAAATTCATTTTTGTGCTGTGGCTAGTCTTTTAGAACCTGTGGTGCCGTTATGTCTGTTCATTGAAATTTTTTTTTATTAATTTATGTTTGTTTTTAAAATTTATATTAACATATGCATATAGTCCATAAGGTTTACTTTGCTTGTGAGGAATTGACAAATGAATGGAACACATATTGATTGCTTTTTTTTCTACATTCCCTTTTACTTTTCTTCCCTTCACCTGCCCATCCATCCTTCTGAATAAAGCTTTGATAGGATTTTCTCACTGTTTGAGAGTAATATCACTTAGTCACTAGTCTAGAAATTGGTAGAACTTCTTACTTAGATTTTGATGCTTACACTCTTTGGGATTCCAAACTTTCAAGTCATATAAACTTTCATAGCCTCAACTGCGTGTTTATATTGCTTTTCAAAGCAGTAATACCTTTGCCATCAATTTCACAGTGCTTTGAGTATTAGAAAACTAAATTTATTGTACAAAGTAGGAATTGTAAAAGCAATATATTGTCAATATTATTTTTATTATTATATGACTAATTTCTCTTTCCTTCAGTTTTACATGGGAAGGTAAGAGAATTACAGACACCACTTGAAAGTAAGGAAAGATTATTTGAATCCAATGTGAATTTCTCCAGGTGGTTTCTTGCATCATCTTTTGAAAAGAATTCTTTCTGTGTATTTGTGTGGGTTAGCTTTAATTTGTTTCTTTTTATTTGCTCTTAGCTATCACAGCTGTCATTCCTATGGGAAGCTTTCTTTGTCTTATAATACATTTTTAAGTGAGATGGCAAAACTGTTTTAGTTTAATGCACTTTTTCCTTCAAGTTTCCTGTAAGTGGCATTTATGAGCAATTTCAGATTTATTCTGTTATAATGGCATTTTAAAAAGATTATCCATAGGAATTATGATGGATTTAGAATAAATCTAGCTAAAATTTTCATCTGTGGTGTGAAAAAAAAAGTGCCTAAACATCTTTAAACATGATCTATCTTTCAAAGGCCTTGCTGATTGGAGCCAAGTTTTTCTCCTGAGTATATTGAACAACAGTAATTCATGGCATTTACTCAGCATCGTGTACTTTCAAAGCAGTTTGCAATCATCAATTCATTTAACCATGCAACAGTCCCAGCATGGAGTAGCAAATGTGACCCAACCACCACCTGAGCTAGTACTAGCACCCTCAAACTACTTTCTGTGCTCCAAATCCTGAGACTGGCTTTTGTTAAAAACTACCTTTGAAACAAAAGAAAAGCTAAGCATAAGCTACTTCCCTCTACTTGCTTGTACTGTATTTTCTCATAAATGGAATAATCTATTGTCATTTTGGTGGGAACTCTGTCCCCATTATCACTCAGAGGTAGTTTGCCTGTACAAATATGATGACAAGCTGTTATGGTGAGATCATTTTAGGGAACTCTTTGTACTCTGCCTTTAAGGTCCAACTCAGATGTTATTTTATAACTAAAATGTTCCATAGAACTCCTTCTGTCTTCCCATGATTTAATTAATTTCTTTCTCCTGTGTTCTCGCAGAATTTTATACATACTTCTGTTACAGCTTTTGCCACAGTTTTGGTGGAGCTGTAAGTCTAGAATGGGAACATTTATGCAGCCTGCAGACACAGCTCATTTGTTCATCTGTCTGTCATCACTCCATAGCACCATGTCTGGACCATGTAGGAAGCAAAGGATCTTTGAATCCCTTATTAAAATTCGGCAGCTCCAGGTAGCTTTCATCCAGCCACCTCCTCTGATCCAGGTGAAGAGGAGAGGGATTTAAACCAGATGGTGAGGTGTAATCTTTCTAATGTTCTGTCAATTTCTCAGAATGCTGAAGGATTATTTTGATGAAGAGGACAGAAACTGTATGAAAGCTCTAAGGCCAGGAAAAAGCAAAATATACCAGACAAGAAATGATCCTGATAAGAGTGGCCATCATATGTGAGCTTCCTGATCATTGTCATCACTGCCATCATCTTAAATTACCATTTACTGAGCACTTTCAAAGGGCCTGCCTCTGTCCCTGTTGCTTTGTAGACATTATCTCACATATTATCAGCATAGTCATCTTGTTTTTCAGTTAGCTTCAAGAAATAAATTAGGTTCACAAATTCTAAGATTTCTCAAGTTCACACAGTCAGTTATCAAGGTGGCCCTGCACTGAACGTTATGTGAGGATTGTGCTTTTCTGTGTTATATAATGCCATGTGGCTACCATCTCAGGCCTGCTTGCTTCTTGGGAGACCCGCTGACTATCATTTTCTCTTTTCTCCTTTGTCTATGAACCTATGAGTGGTGAGCAGCCCAGAGGCTACATTCAGTGGAACTTTTCAGTTCTGTGAGTCTATTCACAATCCACATATCCTCTAAAAGACCTCCTATCGAAGGTGTCCCCATTAACTGCAAATGGGACTCTGATCACAGGAGGAATGAGGACAGAAGCGGAGACCATTATTCTTTATTCTAAGATGTCTAAAGCATAGCTTAACAGCTTTTATGTTTTTATTCCTTGCTTTGAGGCCTCTACCTTGAAGGCTACCTTTCTTCTCAGGTTCCCCAAATGGTTTTTATTCTCAAAATTACAAAAGGCAATGCTATTAGTGCATGCTTGTGCTGTTTAAGAAAGCAAAACTTTTCAAATCTTGAGTGCAGTTACATAGAGTGTGTTTAATTTGAGACAAGGCAGATTGAGGTCTACAGCTTGAGATTAAAGATGTGATGCATTCTTTATAATGTTCTGGACCATGAACCACGTGTGAAATGCTCAACACAACAGTCATTGACCATTTATATCATTCAACAGAATCAGTGAAATTAGTGGCTCTCTGAAGACAGATATTTTCTAAGAGTAACATCAACAAAGAGTGGCTTTCTGTGTTGGAAGATTCCCTTCCATCTGCTATCTCAATCATATTGTTATGAAAAGGGCAATGAAATTAGAGCAAAGGGCATTTCATTAATAAAAGGATATAAATAAATGTAATGTGTGTATGTCTATTCTATATCTTTTTTGGTGTGGAGCATGTGTTTGGAGTTTTAGAAAATAAGTGGTATAGGTCTTTCCTTTTTCTTGTTTTTATTTTCATTTCTACAGACATAGTTTTTGTTTTATAAACTTCATTTTTTAAGGTAGTTTTAAATATATGGAGAAACTTAGCAGAATTTACAGAGAATTCCCATACGTCTGCATTCACCTCATAGGCACAGCTTCCCCCATTATCAACGTGGGACACTGTAGTGCTACATGTATTTTAATTGGACATATACCTACACAAGGACACACCATCATAATGGTGAAAAGCCACTGTTACCATGGATTACATTAGAGCTCATTCTCAGGGTTGCATTTTCTGGGAGCTGCCAAATCTCACAGTATCTCTCTACCATTACAGTACCATTTGGAGTAGTTTCACTGCCCTAAAAACCTTCAATTTTTACCTACTCATTTCTCCACCACCACCCCCCCATACTCTGGTAATTGATATTTTTTACTATTTATGTTTTTTCTTTTTCCAGAATATCATATAATTGGCATGAGGCAGTATATAGCTCTGTACATGCAGCATTAGTATTTAACATTTAGGAAAAAAGTGAAAGGGGAAAAATAATGAGAATATAACAGCAATGAAAGGAAACAAAGTTTATGTATATAGGGGGTGGTGGTGGTAGGGTGGGTAGAAATTAGAATTAAGATTCTATGAGAAAAAATTAGAATTAAGTTGTGTCTTATACTGGTACAAATTCCCATTATGGAGTGCAATCATGATGCATATATGTAATGTACCAATAAAGATTTCAATTTAAAAAAAAGTTATCAAACTATGAAAGGCTTAGAAGAAATTTCAGTGCCTATTTATAAGTGAAAAAAGCCCTTCTCTATGGTTCCAATTGTATGACTTTCAGTTATTTCCTATCTGTTACTTACATGGCTTTGAGTAACTCCTCCTTTGCCAGTTGATTATATGTATTTATATGTTTATAATGAATTATATAGTGTTATCTTGGGTCACAAATTTACTTCATTCCATGATTCTGGAAAAGATAACCATGTCCACATGTGTGCAAGAAAGACAGCTGCAGTTGTATTAATCACGTGATTCAGAGCTTGCAAACAAAAACAAAATTTTGCCAAATGAATCAAATTGTTCCTAAATAAAAGCATTCATGAACTGAGGCCCCACTTCATTTCTCTCTAAAAATATTTTTTTTGGCAGTACCAGGGATTGAACTTATGATTTTGTGCCTGCAAAGCAGGTGGTAATACCATTGAGCTACATCCCTGGCTCCCCTGTATTTATATTTGTCTATTTATTGATCTTTCCCAATAAACTTTACTTGGACTGTCATCACTATATAGCCTGAATAGCATGGCCATGGCAAGACAAAGAACTCTGCAAACGTTTAGGCTCCCAAATTCTTAACAAGTGACTCCAGTATTTTGTAGTCCACTGTAATAGATATTACTAGAATAAAATCATTAGGACAAAAATAATGCAGACTATTGAAATGGTGGCCTTGACAACATTAGGAGACTCTACAAAAATGTTCGCTAAAATGTGCTAGTAAAAATCATCATAAGACTTATGATATTTACTTAGAAATTGTCAATATGATTAGTTTCAAATATATATATAAACTGTATGAGGAATTAAAGTTTGTAAAAATTATGTTTAATAAAAATAATGCAAATATCTTTCAGATAGTAGCAAGTAAATAATAAGACATGGACGTTTCTTAATTTGGAGAGAAAAAAGTTAATTTTAAATTAATCAGGGAAGAGCTTATAGAATTTAAAATTTAGAGGTGATGTAAGGAAGACAAAATTGATAAAACAACGATAATTATAAAGTGGAAAATATGTGAACTATATTTATCATAAGAATAGGTTTTGCAAACCTCTCAAATAGCTGATTTAGATTTGAGTTGTTTGGATATAGTGAGAAAAAATAGGTGTGGGAGATGAAAGTAAAAAGTAAAGTGAATGATTTTGTATAAATATTTTATGAATATTAAAGCAGTTAAGGTAGCACAATAAAAATGTATAAAATCACTCCAAGTTTCAGACCTTCAATTTAGTAAAAACTGTGCTCTACTTAAGAATTTCATATAAAATCCCTTGTCCACTGTCAATAATGTAAAGACATTATCCAGTATATTAATAAGATGCTTTTAAATGTGTTGTGCTGTGCTTTGGATAGAGCTCTTCCAGCCACCACCCTGACATTTAATGTGCTCTGATTGAAGCTCTGAGAATGTTTTGACCCTTGCCAACAGGCTGTTTCCAAAGATCCTTGTCTGTCTTTATGACACAAGTCTCCGACACAGCTTTTTCTCAGACAGATGTGAGTGTGCTTCTGAGGCACACTTTCTGTCTCTCTCTGTCTAACTCTGGGTGTGTGTGTGTGTGTGTGTGTGTGTGTGTGTGTGTGTGCACATATATATGGGTGTAGGAGTGTGCATGTCTGCCTGTTTGCCTGTCTCTTTCTCTAACTCTTCTCTATCTCTGTCTCTGTCTCTCTGTCTCTGTCTCTGTCTCTCTCTCTCTCCATATGTTTGTATGTACATACATATACATATATTTGGGTGTGTGTATGTACGATATTTATATAGAGAGAGGCCAACAATGTTGAACATGTTTTCACATATTTTTTATCTTTATAGGTACATTACATATACACATCATGATTACTCAACAATGAGAATTTGTACCAGTATATAACACAACCTAATTCTCATTTTTTCCCATAGCCCTACCCACATTACACGCCCAATCCCATATACATAAATTTTTCCCTTTCTTTTTTGTTATAATATCATTATTTTCCCACTTCACCGCATTTCGCTTTGAGTATTTTCTATTTCACAATATATAACATACATTCTAGAACTCATTTACATCTTCATTTTCTCATACCAGAGAAAACATGCGATATTTACACATCTCTGACCTATTTCTGGAAGCAACCATTACCTTGATTCCAAAAACAGATAAAGACTCAACAAAAAAAGAGAATTACAGGCCAATCACCCTAATGAACATTGATGCAAGAATCTTCAATAAGATACTTGCAAACAGAATACAGAGAGTCATCAAGAAGATCATATACCCTGACCAAGTTGGATTCATCCCAGGGATGTAGGGATGGTTCAACATACATAAATCAATAAATGTAATACACTATATTAACAGACTCAAGGACAGAAATCATATGGTCATCTCAATAGATGCAGAAAAAGCATTTGACAAAATCCAACACCCATTTATGATCAAAACCCTGCAAAACATTGAAATAGATGGTTGGTATCTCAAACTACTAAAAGCAATTTATGAGAAACCAATAGCGAGCATCACCCTAAATGGTCAGAAACTGAAAACTTTCCCACTAAGATCAGGTACAAGACAAGGATGTCCACTTTCACCACTCCTGTTCAATATTGTGCTGGAAACATAAGCCACAGCAATTAGGCAAGACAAACAAAAGGAATAAAGATAGGAAATGAAGAAGTGAAACTGTCATTCTTTGCTGATGACATGATACTCAATCTAGAGGATCCCAAAAACTCAACCAAGAGACTATTAGACCTAATCACCAAATTTAGTAGTGTAGCTGGATACAAGGATAATGCTCAAAAATCATTAGCCTTTATATATACAAACAACTGATTCACTGAGCAAGAAATTGGGGAATCAGTCCCCTTCACAGTGGGATCCAAAAACATGAAACATCTAGGAATCAATCTAATAAAGGAGATGAAAGACCTCTACTCTGAAAAATTACAGTACTCTGAAAAAGGAAATAGAAGATACCAGAAAATGGAAAGACATCCCTTGTTCCTGGGTTGGAAGAATCAAGATCATCAAAGTGGCTATACTCCCACAACTGTTATACAGATTCAAGCAATCCCAATTGAACTCCCAATGGCATATTTCATAGATCTAGAGAAAACAATTCAGAAATTCATCTGGAATCACAAAAGACCTAGGATAGCAAAAGCAGTTCTAAGCAATAAGGACATGATGGGGGGTATTACGATCCCCAACTTGAAACTACACTATAAAGCCACTGTGATAAAAACCACATGGTACTGGCAAAGCAACAGACCCGAGGACCAGTGGAGTAGATTAGAAGATCCAGAAGCAATTCCAATCATACTACGCTATCTCATTTTTGAAAAAGGAGCCAAATACCCTCAGTGGAGGGAGGATAGCCTATTTAACAAATGTTGCTGGAAAAACTGGACTTTAACCTGCCAAAGTTTAAAGCTAGACCTAGCTTTTTCACCATGTACCAAAATAAAATCAATGTGGATAAGAGACCTCAATATTAAAACAGACACACTAAGCCTGCTACAAACCTGGTTAGGTAAAACTTTTGAAGACATTGGTTTGGGGAAAGATTTTATGAACAAATCCTCCATAGCACAAGAACTGATAGAAGAAATCGATACATGGGATCTCATCCTATTGAGAGGCTCCTGCACAGCAAAAGAAACCACCAACAAAGTGAAAAGGCAACCAACAATATGGGAAAGAATCTTTACCAGCCATTTGTCAGACAAAGGGCTACTATCTAGAATATATAAAGAGTTTTAAAAAATCAGCCCACCCAAATTTAAAGACCCTGTTCAAAAATGGGCATCTGAAATGAAATGACACCTTTCAGAAGAAGAAATAAAGGCAGCTAAGAAACATATGAAGAAATGTTCAGCATCACTAGTCATTTGAGAGATGCAAATGAGAGCGACATTAAGATTTCATGTCACTCCACAAAGAATGGCTGCTATCTCAGAATCAGCCAGCAACAAATGTTGGCGAGGCTGCGGAGAACAAGGAACCATTCTGCACTGTTGGTGGGACTGTAGACTCATACAACCCCTGTGCAGATCTGTTTGGAGATTCCTCAGAAATCTAGGACTGGAGGTCCCATTTGACCTGGCCATCGCTCTGCTAGGTATATACACAAAAGAATTAAAAGATTCATATCCCAGTGACATATGTGCACCCATTTTTATAGCAGCTCAGTTTGTTATTGCTAAATTTTGGAAACAACCAAAATGTCCATCAACTGGAGACTGGATAAAAAAGCTGTGTTTCTTCTACAGAATGTAGTATTACTCTGCCATAAAAAATGATAAGTTTGAATCATTTATACTTAAATGGACGTACCTTGAGAACAGCCTCATTTTTTCGCTTATTGACTTGCTATTTCTTCTTCATCTGTGAAGTGCCTATTCATTTCACTAAGCCTTTACACTTGAAGAATATAGTCTTTTTAATTACTTATGATTCTACATACTAGTCCTTTTTTACAGAAATAACTGCCCAAAACTTGTTCACATTCCTTCGGTCATCTCTTCACTCTGTTAGTAGTTTCCTTTGCTGAACAGCTTTTTTAGTTGGTCTGATCCCATTTGTTGAATCTTGAGATTATTTCTTGTGAAACTAACAATTGTTTAGAAAATCTTTGCCTATGCCCTTGTTTTCAAGAACTTTACCTATTTTGTCCTCCAGCAGATTAAATGTTTCCATTCTATTGTTTAGAGCTTTTATCCATTTCTACTTTAGTTTAGTACATCGTGAGAGGTACAGATCTAAGTTAAAACTTCACCATGTGAATAGCCAGTTTTCTGAGCACTGTTTGTTAAAGGGACTATCATCCCTCTGGTAACTTAACTTTAAAAAAAAGGAATGACTGCTATCAAGAAATGAACTGATAAGAAATGGTGGCAAGGCTGTGGGAAGAAAGTATTCTCCATTGTTGGTAAGACTGTAAATTTACACAAATACTATGGAAATAAAAATGCAGATTCCCCATATAACTGAAAGAAGAAATTCTATTTAACTCAGCTATCCCCTTCTAGGTATGTTAGAGTTAAAGGCAGGCTGGGGATTTAGCTCAGTGGTTCCGGAGCCTGTCTTGTAAGTGCAAGGACCCGGGTTCAATCCTCAGTAACCACATACAATACTGGGTGTGGAGACTCATGCCCAGCAGCAATCAGTACCACATACCACAGTGCTGGGCGTGGTGGCTCACGCCTGTAATCCCAGCACTAGGGAGGCAGAGGCAGGAGGATTGCTGTGATGTGAGTTTGAGTCTGAGCTTAGGGCTAGATTGAACTACAAAGTAGCGAGACCCTGTCTCAAAAAAAAAAAAAAAAAAAAGAGTTAAAGTCATCATGCCACAGTGAATTCACATAAATTGTGCTTGAATTTAGACAAAGAAGCCCCTGGGCCAGATGTGGTGTTACACATCTCTCATGTCAGAATTCAGGGAGATCTAGGCAGGAGATCTAGGCAGGAGAATTTGAAAATTTGATCCTAGCTTGGAAAATTTAGTGACTTAGCAGAACCTTGTCTCAAAATAAAAATAAAATAAAATAAAGTCTAGAGATGTAGCTCAGTATAAGTTCTACATTCAATACCCAGTAGCACAAAGAAAAGGAAGTAAGAAAGGTAAGAAGGAAAGAAATGAGATGGAAAGAGATTTTTGTTGGCACGGTTATATATACTTATTGTTTTGACTCATATCTAGATGTCTCCCTAAAGCCTCATGCAATTATAGATGTGACTTTTCAGAGGTGGCTGGATCTAGAGTGTGTGGTTCTGGGATTAAGGATATGATGCTGGAATGAAGGGTGCATGAATATTAAATTAATCCACTGATTGGTTTGGCTTAATGTAGATGTTGATAATGGGAAGGCCTTTCCTTGGTGTACTGCCTACCTTAAATGTGTATATCCCAGGTAGAATATAAGGACAGAAGGAGAGCTGATGTTGTTTCTTGCTGCCTTACTGCCTTGTACCTGCCATGTACTGTTTCTCCATGGAGTGCCACTTTGCCATGATCTCCTTCCTCAGAGCCAGTCAACTATAAACTGAAACTTCTACATACTGAGAGCTATAATAAATCTTATTTTTTTTTTAACTTTGGATGTTGAGTATTTTGTCTGAGCAATGAGAAAATAGCTTGTCAGTTGTGCACAAATAAAAATAAATAAAACTAATTTGCTAAAGTTCTTAAAAATGATAGTTTTGTAAAAACTTAATTGATAAAAAAATTTTATAGCAAGGATCTAATAGTTTAAAGGTAATTAAAGATTTGCTCCTACACCAAAACCTAAGACTCAAAACCTGAAATTTCTTCAATGTCAAGGCTGTGGTTTGGAAGGTTACATGCCTGTTTTCCTCTCTCTCTCTCTCTCTCTCTCTCTCTCTCTCTCATTATCTTCTTGCCTACATTTTCACTTGTGTCCAGAAGATAAAACAGCAATGGAGATTCTTGGCAAATGGAAGAATATCAAATGCTCCAACTCACCTGAGAACACATTCTTGAAAAGCCTTTTAGACTTGATGTGCACAGAGCGCTTCCCTAGTCAAAACAGCAGCTTCCTTTGCCAGAACTGTCCATTTCAAGGTGAAACTTTTTAGCTTACAAAAGCTAAGACCTTAAGAATGGAGCAGACTTTGTTTTAAGCATATGAAGGAATTTATGTGCATAAGTAGATACTTTTTCCTTGTATTGTGGTATAATCTATGTCTCTAAGTGTTCAACTTTTAAGGGTTAAGACTTTAGAAATAGGTGATTAGAGCAGTCATTTAAATTGAGAAGTTAAAGATATCCATTCACTACATATTTTCTGTATATCAGGTTTTCATAACATTGATGTGTTAAAATTAATTAAATGAGGCATTGGACTGAGATGTTTCTAATGTTCCAAGTTTCTACTTGTGACACTCAAAGCCCAACTCTAAATTTAAAAGAAATTAAAAATTCATCTCCGCCATTTGTACATAGCTAAATAAGCTTCCCAGAACAGAATAGTGCAAATAAAGTCTTTGTTCAAACTTCAACTAATCAAATAATTGGCTTGCTCTGTTCCTGCATTCCACTAAAAAGCTGTCCCCTGGCACCCCTTCAGGGAAGCCCCAAACACTCTGATATGGAGCTGTCAACTGATGGATTGATGTCTTTTAAATAAAAGCTTAAATCTTAATATACCAAAATTTCTCTTTTGACAGATATATGCATACTTCATATCATAACATCCACCTACCTATCTGCAACTTTTCTCTTTGTTTTCAAATTAGAATGAGCAATGCAAGGGGTTTGGCTTGTGGATTCTATTTCCAGTAGAATATTAATTAGCTTTGGCTTCACACACACACAAAAATCCTAAACTCGCTGAGCCTTCAGTCCTACAATGGAAAATGATTCAGTTTTATGATTTTTAAGAGAATTTGTAGCTGGAACCGCCTTCAATTCTCATTCTCTCTCTCTCTCTCTCTCTCTCTCTCTCCACATACATACACATACATATATGAGAAATGACTTCTTTATCTGATGTATCTAGAAGAGTAATAATTTAGGTGCTGAAGAAACCGAATGCATTCAGAGTAGGCCATCAATTAAAAACTGTCCTTGGGCCAGGGATTTAACTCAGTGGTTCCGGCACCTGCCTTGCAAGTGCAAGGGCCCAGGTTCCATCCTCAGTAACCACGTACAACAATGCCGAGCATGGAGACTCATGCCCACCAGCAATCAGAACAACATATTACAGTGTCAGTTGTGGTGGCTTGCTCCTGTAATTCCCAACATTTGGGTAGTAGAGGCAGGAGGATTGCTGTGAGTTCAAGGCTGAGCTCAGGGCCAGCCTGAACTACGAAAGTGAGACCCTGCCTAAAAAAAACAAAAACAAAAAAAAACTATCCTTCACTTCCTCTTTATCTTCAGTAATGTATTATTGGTGTATAAAATAGATTTAACTCATTGTCATAATGCATTGTGTTGATCTTGTTGGCCGTATGTCTATAAAGTGAAGAGAACAGAGCAAGATTTGGGATGAATGAGGACAGTTTCTTTATAGACAATCAAGAAAACTTACTTTTATCCTCCAATGCTTTCCTAAAAAAAAAAAAAATTAAACTCATAGATGATCTAAGATTTCTCTAGGGTGATCCACTACTCACTTGAGTCCTACTTTATTTGGATTAACTAGGGATGATGTAAATTAAGAATTATTCTCTGAAAAATTGTGAAGTGGAATGAGATTTCTACTTAAGAAATGTTCATTGACAAAGAGACTGTATTTTTCTCTTGCTCTTTTAAACACAAGTTCCAGAACTTTGTTACTTAAAACCATAACTCCCACAATTGCATTAGATATGTGGGAATATTATTATTAAAGGTACATTTTCAGTGGAAGTCTCCAGAAAGTGTTACTGCTAATCTTCCGAACCATCAGTGGTGTTCATATGATAAAATGTTAATGTTTCCCTTCTAATTTAAGAGCATTTCTGAACATACCTCAAAGCCAAGCCATGCTGGGCTGAAATGAGGAATGTGATTGGATTTGATTTTAATAGAACATAACATTGATGGAATTGAGATTGACCTCATTATGATTCTCAATTCCATACTAGATCTTTGCTTTAGGCATTAAAGAGCATATGGTAATAACTTTTTTTAAAGCTTTGCTGTTAAAGATTTAGTGGAAAGATTATCTAGAATACTTTTTATCAAATATCTTATTTAAATAAGAGGAATTCTTTAAAGCATTACTATTAAAAATTCACAGAGCCTACAAAATTAAAGATAGAACAACCTATTAGGCTATCTCTCTTCTCCCAGAAAAGGATTATTTCATAGGAAAAAAATTATGAAGAAGAAAAATAATAAGTGAAATAATTATAATATCGACATTAAAGCTGAGGAAAAAAAAGATAAATTGGTTAAAGAAATCAACTGAAATCAGTATTTTACTTTTTAAGAAATCTTTGGCTTCATTTTGATACATTGTTTATGTGTCTAAAACATTTATACTGAAATAATTCATTATATTTGTTTTCTAAAGCCTATAGTATTTGAGATCCTGTTTTTACACATATGCAGCCAAAGTCAGATTTCACTGAAAACTCCCAATACCAGTTATTTTGCTTACAATGTGCTTTAAGGTGCTTTTCCTTTTGGGTTTTGATTATCAACAGAATTCAATTTGATCATATATATACATATATATGTATATATATGACATTTTTGATCATATATATAATATTGTTTTGTTTTATAATCGCACATAGATTCAAATGACTTTGTTATACATATATAAGAAAGGGTTTAGCAAATTTATTAATAGGCTATCTTTTCTAACTTGATTTTCATGAATCATTGGGCAGTTATCTTACTGAATATAAGATCTAACAGAAAACTGTATTTGTCAGTTTAGAGCACCATTGATGCTTTCAATTTAAATGATCTCTTTGAGATAATTCAGTTCCCCTTAGAAGAATATTCAGCTGGGAGGTTGCAACTTTGGAGCAGGACATGTATTTGATTCTTGGGGTGAGGCTGGGACCTTCTGTAGTAACAGTGTAGCCTGTCTGATGGCATCTTCAGCTGGCACCCATGAGGTGTGACTGTCCCATTTGGATATTGGTTATGAAACCCATGCTGGCATCTATCCCCAACCAGATGTCCCAAGTTTTGATGTTCTATGTTTTCATCCATTTTCCACCTTTGTTCAAGGTCAAAATTGGCCCTGAAAAGTGAAATATAAATGATGAAAGGACTCAAGTAGTTTTAGCTCTGTAGGGATTAAAAAAATGAAAGTAAAATAACATGGATGACTCTGATAGTCATGTTTCAAATGATATCAGTTTTCATACATGAAGGAAATAATTCCTTGGGGGCCACTAAACTTTCACCTCTAGAAAAGGACAACTAAGTAAGGGACAAACACCTTTAGGATTTTACTGCCTTCCCAGAATTATCTTTCTCACTTCATACTGTTTGCCAGCCACACTGGTCCCCTCTCTGCTCCTCTGTCTTCTCCAAGCCCTCTGAAATAATGCCTTAGCATAATCATGATTCTCTTTAGAAGACTCTTTGCTTAGCTGTTTCCATCATTCACTTTTTAGTGGTCTGACTTTAGAGTGAAGAAGAAATGGAATTAAAATTGAAGTGCATATGACTACAAAGCCCAGTTTGGGAAACAAAGCTATATTTTCTGATTTTGTGGTGTGTTTTGTCCCTTATTTCTAATAGCTTAGTCCATGTACTAATTGATTAGTGTATCATTTTCCTCTGAGTGTCATATATATATATAATATATAATTATTATATAATAATTTATATATGTGTGTGTGTGTCTGTGTGTGTGTAGTTTGAAGTAGATTCTTCTCCCTACATCTTACATGAGAATAAAACCATATTTGCATATTCATTTTTCTTAAAGTCTCTTCAAAGACGTTGTTGAATCATGTTTCTTAACAGTGAAGCAGAAAATATCAAATCCACATTTGAGTAAGGAAATAATTTTTATAAATAATCCTAGGATATTATTTCAAAAAATAACTCAAACATATTTAAGTGGTAAAACCCTTTCCTAATTTTTTAAAATGTGACATTTCTTATGATATTTGTGTTCTGTGTTTAAATCCAACTGCAACTTGCCATCATGATGTAATAATCTACTTTACTGAATGCAAAGTTAATGTAGAAAAATACAGGGATTCTAAGGACTAATTGAAGTTTAATGGATATATTTACATTGTTGATATGTTTGATGAACATAGCTATGCCTGGACCTTTGTCATAATGACAGGTTAGGTGACCAGAATCTCTATCAGATTTTATCATTCTTGTTATAATGAGAAACTATTTGTGTGTTTCTAGTTGGTATAGTTACAATGAAGTACTTCTGGCTGAATACTTCTTTTCTTATTTTATGGATGAGAGAAAAATAATTTTTTCTATCAATTTTTCAACTTATTCACATTTTGCTTCAACCGTTTGTGCAATGGGAAGTGGAAAACCTGCACAGTTGCTAGGCTGTGCGTTTCTGTAGATCGATCCACAAAGGAAAGAATAGGGCTCAGTCTGAAGCAAGAGGAATTAGAAAGGGAAGCCAAATCAGCAAAACCAAACAAAGCAGAGAGTCTGAAGCAAATTAATCATGACAAAACTTGTACAAAATCTGAAGAACAAGTTGCCATACCTTGAGCTTTCAATAAACAAATTCATTTTGATTTTACTAGGATGGAGAATTGAAATACCAATAGATTCTACACATAAAGCCATTCAGATATGTGATGCAAACTAGCATTTATATCAGAGACTGATTTTGAGATAAATTAATTGTAATCACTGAAAATGTTTACTTTATACAGTTTTGAAACTAAATTATTGTTATTCTATAATAAAAAAGGATAGATTTTGTTTTCCTTAGAGTAAAACATAGGCTGCCTTTGTTTAAAATTATATGAGTCCACTAATGATATGTTCAATGTTTGGTATGATTGTAATAATTGGGATTTCATTCTTGACACAGTAGTGTCACTAGTTTTCAATGCAAAATTGTTAAGTTGATGAACAAGATGAGTTCTGTTGTAAAATGTAATAATTTCTGTTTTTTATTGTCATCTCAATTCAAATCTGTTTGTGTGTTCTCTACTATAAAATCTGACTTATTAGTAACTATTTTCCCTGGTAGCCATCTTTATTTTACTGCATAGTAAAGAATGTATCATTTACATATTTGCTTATTTTGCATCTCTTGTTGTGAAAACCAGCTGATAAATCATTAGTGGCAGGCTTCAGAATTCAGAAGCTTGTCTCTGATATCTTGTTTCTTCTCAGAACTAGTAATAAATACTAGTAATTGGAGATTCTGTTTTCAGTGAGAGATGGTAGTGCAGAAAAAACTGATTCTTTATAATTACAGAAACAGGAAAAAAGTTAACATATTGAGAGAGTTAGCTGAGATGAGCGTTTTATATCATGGAGCTAATAGCACTTACCAATATCTGAGAGCTGAGAAGGTATCCTTGGTATATCTAAGCACAGGTCAAGCCCTACAGACTTGTAATGCAAAATTAGAGGCCTCATTGTCCTTTTGTGCAAATGGCTGGAATAGTGGAAGAGAAGAGTTGGAGTAGAAATGGTTGGCTGCAGAGGTGGAAACCACTAAGCACCAGAACTTGGACTTCTAACCCTTGGTTTGAAGCATGTGCAGTCTATGGGTAGAGAGAGAACAGAACCAAGGATCTTCTCTCACAATAAGCTGAGTCTGATAGTTATTTTTTTCCTAAAAGTAGAATGAGGCCATCTCCAAAGGTGAGATTCATTGTTTCTGAGAACCATTAAAACCAATGAACAGCTTACTATTATGTATTCATTCTCAAACTTAAGAATTCTTAGAAATAACCGGTTTCAATTAACCTGCATTGAGGAATTAGCTCTTTTGTTAACCCTTTAAAAAAACCAATAACCTCTAAAGAAAGCCTGAAACCACAGGGTGGGCAGAGGGCATCTTGAATCTGAAAAAAGTAACACTCAATGAAGTAGGTGAAAAGTGAAAGACTGCAAGAAGTGACCATGTGGGGGTAGTGGCTCCCATTCTAGGATACTTGTGAATAGTGCTGTGATAATCATGGAAATGCAAGTATATATTTAGATGTACTAATTTCATCTCTTCGGCTATGTACCCAGTAGTGAAATTTCTGGGTCACATAGTAGATTTTATCTTTCACTTTTTGAGAAACCTTAACAATTTTCCACAAAGGCTCCACTAACTGACATTTAGTCCAGTACTGTGCATGGATCTCCTTTTCTCTTGTAAGGAAGGCAGCAGAACAAGTGAACTAAATCTCTCCCAGCTTTCTTTTCTCCACATCCTCTCCAGCACATGTTATTGCCATCATTTACCCAATAGCCACTATTCCTTGGGTGAGGAGATACCTCATGCTGATTCGATTTGCATTTCTCTCATGATTTTCCCCTTGACTTTTGGTTGTTGAATGGATAAAGAAATGTATGTATACAAATGGAATGCTATTTATCCATAACAACAAGGAAATCTTGTTATTTGTGATACCCTTCATAGGGCTGAAAATCATTATGCTAAGTGAAATAAAACAAGTGCAGAAAGATGAGGAAAACATAATCTCATTCATATATGGAATTTAAAGTGTTAATCCGTTGACGTTGACAGTACAATGGATACAGCAGGGAGAAGAAAGGTCTGGGGGAAATTCAGTCACCTAAATCTAACTGTCTGTTGCAGAAGTACCCACCTCCTAACGTCATCTTCCCCATCATCCTTTAGTCACAACTAGATCAGAGTGAGAAGTACCAGTGTACTATTTCACAGCAAGGTGAACATAAATAACAAGAGTGTGCTATACATGTCAAAAGTCTAGGAAAAAGATCTGACAGTTTTTGCTCTTCACAAATAATAAATGTTTAAGAAGACATGCATTTAAGTTGATTTAAGCAATATATAGGGTGCACCTATATGAAAACATCATGTTATGTCATTAATATGTATAATTTTATGCTTTAACATTTCAGTGAAGAAATGAATTTAATTTAGTAAAATAAAAGGAAAGTTAAGTATTAAGCCAATTGTTCTGCTTATTTGACAATTGTTGGAGTAATTCAAGTCCAACTTGTAATTTATTACATATCTAAGCCAGTCTCTTCTGTTTTTAATCATATGAGGCTGTACCTTTAGTTTTATGATGAAAATTCATAGAAATTGGAATTATAACCAAATTTTCTGAGATATATTCTCTAAAACTGATGGGCCTTTGTTGTGTCTTATGCTACTGCCTTGTGACTTTTCTAAAATATAATTAATGAGTTACCAGAATCAATATATTCTAGTTTTAAAAGACTCAAAGAAATTAATACTTTCTTCTATAGTATACTTTTTAAATTTTAAAATCACTTCAAAGATAACCAGGCTATATGATGGAACCTATGAGACTAGAAACTTCTTTTAATGCCTGAATCAAAACATCAGACTTCATAAAGCTTTGACAGGTTGTATATTTTTCATTTCCATCAGAAGGTGATTACTGCTGGTATTGACACTTAGAATAATACTCTCCCTTTTCCTCCTTTGGTCTACCTTTACCTCCAAGTTATTTGTTTGTTTGTTTGTTTGTTTGTTTTTGAGACAGGGTCTTACTTTGTAGTGCAGTCTGGCCCTTAGCTCACTATGTAGCCCAGGCAAGCTTCAAACTCACAGCAATCCTTGTGCCTCTGCTTCCTGAGTGCTAGGATTACAGGTGTGAGCCACCATACCTGGAATTGTAGTGTGTGGTACTGATTGCTGATGGCTGTGAGTCACCACACCCAGCATTGTTGTATGTGGTTACCAGGGATTGAACTCAGGACCTTGTGCTTTCAAGGTAGACACCAGAGCCACTGAGCTAAATCCCTGGCCTTTTATCTCCATTTTTAACCGATTGAATAGGTGATTAGGTAATAAGACATCTAAGCTCTTTTATAAGCTGAGCCACAAAATTCCTTTATACTCCTTTGCTTGAGGGCTTACATTAATTATTTTCTTTAATGACATTTACTGCTTTCTATGTTAGTAACCTAATATTTTTAAAAATATTCACTCAGAAGTTGTGATTCTAAGTCCCTAAATTAGACTTGTTGGTTTTGTTAAATACACATAGACAGCTTGGAATTGCTCATTACTTTTGCTGACCACAGCTGGGTGTGTTACATCGAGAAAGGTGACCATGTCCACTCTGAGAGGAGCTTTGGCTAGCACATTCCATGGTTTTCCAGTGATGACGGAAAGGAGGCCAGTTCATTCAGCATGATCTTCACCAGAAATCAGCTAGTGTAGTGGTCGTGCTGGGTTACAGTATGGAAGCTATATTAAATCACATATCTGATCTTTAGCCCTTATTTAAACATAAGACATATCAGTATACTTCCTTTTAAATATTTTTTAAAAATTTAATTTTATTGATCCAATTTAGACATACATACAATGATCACATTCATCCGAGTGAATTTGTAGGTGTCCCTGATATATCTTGATTCCTTTCTTTTCCCATTCCCCTGCCCTCCCTTCAGCCTCTTTATTTACAAAAGCCTCATTTTCATTTTTCCTTCTTTTGTCATTTTTTTCATTTTCTTTCTTTTCCCCTTCCTGGTTTCTCTTTCATTTTGAACAGCTTTTTCCCCTTATAAATACACTTTCAATGGCCTATCTTCTGATAAATGATGGGAACTTATTCTTCAAATATGGGTCATATCAGAATATTTTGAGTTGCATTTTTTTTGTGTAAACCATACTATATATCCTTTCCACATACAATTTTATTTCTTGGAAATAAGTAAAAACTAACCTGTGAAACATCTTTCTTGTTTTTATTATTTTTCTCATTAATTAATTTAACAATACCTTTTTCAACTTTTCACCATTGGCTACCCTTCCCAAACTTTTCATCTAGTTCTTTCATCTGGTTCTTTTTAAAACTCCAATTTAATTGATTTTTCTAAAATTTCACTGAATTTCTATAACTGGAAATAGGGTGGGAAGATGGATGTGAGAACTGTGTTTTAGATACACACTGCAGTTGGGTGTAGAAGCTCATGGTGAGACCGTAGTCAGCAGCGTGAGTGTCTGACATCATGCAGACACTAGTCAGAGGTTTGAAAGAAAGAACTGGTGAGTGTGAATTAATTCAGAAAGTCATGAAAATGGACGAGAGCTAAAGAGGCCTTAGTAATATAATTTTCTCCATTATAAACTCTTTGGATAATGTAACTGTATCTCACGCATTTCTATATTTCCTGTTTGGCCTAGCCCAGTGCCTGACATAATAGATGTAAGCATTTTTTTCATTCGAATTAATGCACTGACCCCTTACAGTCATCTCAATGAATACTTGCTCTTCCAAGGGTGTACGGAGTGGTATTTTGCTTTGCTTTGCTCCTGTTCAGTGAGCAGTAAGGCAGTACAAACATCCTGTGTGTGTTTCACTTTGTCATTTAGTCAGCTGAAGCCTGGGAAAAATTTATGGGTAATATGTAAAAACAGTCTATGCTAAAAGCTTCAGAATTATCCTAGAGCTGTCTTGAAGCCACTGAAAATTGCAGTTGGAGTCAGAGGAATAGTAGAAATCAAATGAATTGATATTTGTTAGGCGATGTCTAATATGTTTGCGTGTCTCTCCTTAACAAAGCATTAAAAAGGCTTAGCCCTTAATGGATTATAAGATGTTTGCTAGAAGTTTGTTTCTATAAAATATATTTGTATTTTATAAAATAAATGTGCATTCATAGTTTTAAAAGTCATATAGTCTAGCACAACATTAATTACCATTTTTGAAAAAAATCTCCATATTCTACTCTGTTTCCTGTACTAGGAATGTTTTTAGTCTATCCTTATTATGTATATTTCCATATTTTAAATAATGTATTTCTGTTCTAGCTATGTTCTGTTTTCTTCTACAGAAAATAAGAATTAATCCTTCTTGTGTATTTCTACCCCTTGTTTTCACGTTTGGTCAGAAAACATGATGAGTGTTTACATTTTTTAAAATTACAATAAAAAGACCCACTGCCATTAGTTTCCCTCAAAATAGATCCTCTCACTCCCAATACCTTTCCCATCACTCTGGCCATTCTCTGGGCAGTTCTTGCAATCTTCTGTAAGTATGTTGAACCGTGCTGCTGTAGCTGCTTCCTGTGCTGAATCGATAGAAAATGTTTACATTTCATAGTTAACTTGGCTTTGAAGAAAACTAGATCCAGAGAATAAGATGAATGAAGATCCACCATGTTTTTGCAAATCTTCCATAGCGTTCAGTGACAGCATTCCCATATTTCTGATCACACCTCATAAAGCTATGAAAGAGGACTTTCGGAACTGCATCACATCAAAGAGCAACGAGAATGATGAGAGATGTGTCCCACACAAGGGGCAGTATTTGCTGGAGGATGAATGGAAGTGCAGCTTTTACTGTAATTATTTTAAGAATTTAAATACTTACTCTATTTTTGGATCCCATCTCATATAAAGCCTCTCCTCCCATTCTCCTACACTTTATACCATTTATTTGTATTAATTGTTATTCAGTACTTCTATACTTATATCTAAATACTGACCATATGAATTCCAGTTAGTGTACCATGATTGCATTTCTTTTTAAGTTTTTCTCATGAATCCAGCAAACGTTTCGTCTTCCTCATTTACTGTCCATTGTATCTACAATTACTTGAGTGCAACTTTCTGAGAGTCGCAGACTTACCCCAACAAGGTGAAGCCCACACAGGAACCTGAATCTATCAGTCCCACTTTCTCTAGGAAGAAAGCTTTTCTGGAGCGCAGCAGCGACTGCTCGCCCTAGTGCATGTGGCATTCTTTTGTTCACAGCACGCCTGTTGCCTAAGACTTCTTCCTCTTCATCTCTCTGTGAGTTGCTTCTGCCTCTTCACACTGGCTTTCCTGTCTTCTGCATCTGTTTCCTCATTATTTCTTATAACAAACACTTTCCAGCAGCTTCTCATGACTGACTGAGAGACAAATTTCTTGAAATCTTAACGGTGTCAAATGTTTTTCCTATTGCTCACATAGACTAATTAGATGAGGTGACAGAATTATAGATTGAATAAATTATTCCTGAAAATTTTGAGCAGAATTGAGCAGAGCTCAATTCTATTCCTAACTTCCAGGTTGAATAGATTTGATAACCTTCACACTTCCAATGGATTATATCTGACTGGTGATTATTATAAGGTTTTACTTTTCCTTTCTTAGCTGGTCTCTCTAGTGTCACCATGTTATGCTTTGATGTAGCTCTGTTTTCATTCACTTATAAGGTTTTTCTTCTTGTACAATTTTCTTTACAGTTTCATATTTTAATCTTATTACTGCTTATTTTAGTATTTCATTTATATCTGTGCCATTCTTGAAATAGCACTATATATTCATTTATGAAAATAAAAGGCCAACTAGAATACTATGTACTTTTATGGTGTCTGTGTAGTGTTCCTGTGTGTGTGTGTGTGTGTGTGTGTGTGTGCGTGTGTGTGTGTGTATGTGTGTATACAGGTGTGTAGACACATGTCTGTGTTAATGAACAGAGGATAGCTGAGGGATATCCAGATGTCAACTGGAATGGTATATCTTACGTTTGGGACACTTAGTTCTGGAGAAAAGAATCTCCTGTCCCAGTCAGTGTGGAGAGTATTGTTAGCCTCTCTTTTGGGCTTTTCCTCGCACTTACTCTTGCCCTCACAGAGTGTCCCTTCATCTCTCAGGAAAGTAAACTTCTTGTGATCAGAGAAATTAGCTATCTTCCTAGGCATGTGTTAAGTGTCTGTCCTACCCTGATCCTGAACTTGAGAGTTCTCCGCTCACTGACTTCTAGACCCAGCAAGGACTGAGCCCATGAATTTCACTCCATCTTCTTGGTAAGTTCATTTCTTTGACCCAGAGAGGGGTTTCTCATTTGTCCAATGATCTCTTCTCTTCCCTCCAAACCATAGCATTATAACTCGGGTGCTGATGCCCAGCTCCTCTTCTCTGTACGTTGCTGTTTGTCATACTTGACTTCTTATCTTTTGAATGAGATTTGGGGAATGAATGGAATAACGCTTATAAGAGCTTCTTTTCTCTTTGCTATTTCTGTATAATTTCTGAAATGTTATTAACAGGATTTTACCATTGGATATTACTTTCTCAAAGTCTTAAATTCAGTAGAATCATTTATAATTTATTTTTATTACCTGAAAAATAAAAACCATTCAGCTCCCATAAAGTGAAAGCATTTAATTTTCATGCTGTTGTTTTTGAATTTTAGTTTTAGATTATGTTCTTAAATTTGTTCTATCTGTTCTACAATAAGATATTTTTAATGCACATCTAATAGCCCATCATCCTCCCAGGTATTTGTATTTAATGATTTATTTTCTTTAACCTGATTTACTTTGTGAAACATCATCTTTTATCAGAGATTAGAAATAGGGTATTTCTTATTTTCTAAGTCAATGAGATTCATACATGTAAATACTCTATTCCAGTTATATTGTCTGAATTGTTATCCAGATATGTTTGGATCATTCTCCCTACTAATATAATTCTCAGTTGAATGTATTACTTTTTCAAGAAAGAATGTAGTAAGGATTTTTAAAAATAATATATGAATTATAAATCTGTGCTTATAACTTTATGATGCCTTCAAGTAGACAACATTGTCAGTGGAAGAATTATGATTGAAGTTTGTCTTTATGCTGCTTATAAAATGAAACTGTGTTAGGTAAGAATACATTAAAAATGACAGTTAAATAGGGAACTACTAACTGTGTTTGTTCAAATTTAAACAAAAGGTAGTATTTGCTCAGTCCTCCCTGAAGCAACCATTCCACATGAAGCTTTTATTGAAGTTGGCAAACAAAATTCACATACTTAAATGGAATAAATTACTGGAAAATGGGCAGTTCCACATCAGTGGTCAGTTTTGTTATTTTTCAGCCAGTCAAATTTTGGCATAAGGTAAGCTTAATGGACAATTTAATTATTGCTTATTTAATAAAAAAGCTTAAATTAAAGTTATAGGATGAGTAAACTAAGTTTTGCATTACTTTTCTCACTCGAACTACATCAACACAGAAACTGCTTGAGGAATCCTGTCCATGTTGAAGAATGGAAGGCACCAAGGGAAACTAACTACTGTTTCCCTAGATCCACATCCTAGCCCCTTGAATATGTTACTTTATATGGCAAGAAGAACTTTACAGGTGTGATTCACGATTGAAGATGAGAAGATTATCCTGGGTTGTCCAACAGGGCCTTATCATGTACAAGTAACCTTAAAGACTGGCAGAGAAGTAAGACAGAAAGGAAGGTGATGCGATGATACAATGAAGGAGGGCACAATGAATGTTTGGAGCTGTTGTACTGCTGTCTTTAAAGATGATGGAAAAGTCCATGAGCCTGCTGGAAAAGACAAAAGAAAGAATTGTATTTTAGAATTCTAGAAAAGTGTAGCTGTGAAGCTGTTTCCTCTCAGCCCTACCAAGATCTTCGTTGAAGGAAGATTCCCATGGATTATTCACAAAATGTTCCAGCTGTCACTACTTTTGTAGAAAGGTTCACAGAAAGTTCTCTATTAGGAGAAATATTTAATGAAATGATTTGTAATAGTTTTAAAAGATAGCCAAGCAATATCTTAAGGTTCAGCAAGAGAGCAATCTTGTTTTACTCTCTCCTGGAATTTTTCTTTTTATACCATGTTCTCTAGAAGAAAACAAAGTGAGTTATTTAGCATATCAATTATAGAGAAACCAGGCTAATCTGTTTCCTGAATCATTTAAGATGTCTGTGGCACTTATATTTTTTCTGCAAGTATTTATGGAGGAAAAGTAGAAGCAAATGTCTGATTTTTATAAAGTTCAGTGGGGAGAAGTTGAAGTGCACAATACTTTATAATGGTACAACTCTAAGATTGGGTACATGTAAATTTCATGCAATGTGCATATTCAAAACATGCACAATAATCATCAACTCTTGACTATTACTTAAAGTTCTGTTACAGTTATCTCTTGGTGCATAATAAACAAAGGAACACCTGATCAACTAAAAACAGCAAGTTCTTGTGTGTTCATCATTCTGCATTCAGAGCAAAACTCAGCTGCTGGTTTCCTCTGCTAGTTCTGGAAGTGATGCCTCGTGAGCTCCTTCACTCATGCAGTTACTGACACATGATTTTCCACCTGGGACTGGGTCATCCAAAGTGACCTCACTCACAAGCCTCCCAGGTGAATTTGGCTATTGACCATGGTCCCTGTTGTTCTCTGCCTTTTACAGTAACTGGTTTAAGTAGTAGGAGAATTCCATGAGGGTAAAAACAGCAGCTGTAGGACTCATTAGGCTTAGCTTGAGACAAAATACAGAGCATTTCCATTACATGCTACTAGATGAGATTAAACATTGCTAAGGACCTTCTAACTTTTAAAGTATGTGTATAAAGAGCAAAATAACCTCAGTGACAACACATTGTTTTGCACCAATATAAATAATTATATGACTTTGACACAAAGTAGATAGGTGTAGAATAATGCTAAAATAATCTTTACATAGCAAGTTTACTTTTCAAAAGAAAAAATATATTACCAAACTTTGCTACTGGTGCTTTCCCAATAGAACAATAATTAATTTATTTATAACCAGAATAAAAAATAAATTGTTCAGAAGTCAAGAAGCTTTTCAAACTAGCAATAGGCTATACTATGTTCTTATAATAATTTTTATTGTTTTATTTTACTTTTACTTTTTATTTTGTTATCCAAGATCTTCTCACTGAACTATATCTTCAGCCCTTTTTTTAAATGTTTTATTTTGAGACAGGGTCTTATTAAGTCCCTAAGTTCCCCAAGCTAATTTCAAACTTGGCTTCTTCCTGCCTCAGCCTCTTAGAGTCATGGAATTAAAAACATCCACCAAAACACTTACCTTTGTAATTGTTTTAAATATATAATCTCCACAAAATGAAAGAAACACATATAATTATATGCAAAACATTTGTCTAGTTGTCCTCCCTTATATGGTATAGAACTATTAGCCATTGTACTTGGGGAAATTACATGACATTAGAGTAACCTAGGATGAAAGAAGTATTGTAGACACACACACACACACACACACACACACACACACACACACACACACACACACATCAACACCACTGCAAGGTCGACTGTTAAAGAAAAGCTCTATTCCAAATATTTTACATGGTGAGCAAAACAAGTGTTTGCACTGGAACTCCTTATAAAGAGCTAAAATTAAGGGACTTTTGATTTGAGCCACACTCAAAAGTGCTTGATTAAATACAATATATTGATGACCCAATATTTTTGTGTCAAGACTTGATTCAATAACAATTGAGACTTGATTGTGAGTGAGGAGAGTGATGATGTACTGTAACTCATGTTCAAGATTAATATCTCAGACTGGGTGAAACAACCAAGCAAGTAATTATTTCTCTTTTTCTCTCTGTCCTTAGAAATGTATTTCTGTTAAAGAAACACATTGACTCCAAGTATTAAAAAATCTAACATAGCATATAGTTTTTAGAGTTTCAGTTATAAAAGTTGATTTATTCCACAAAGTCCAAGAACATAGTTCAACAAAACCCCCTCTGCACGGTCAGTTTACTTCAACCCAACTTTTAACAATATCAGTATTGAGATGAAAATTTCACCTAGGAAAAATGCCTTATGTAAAGCCTTAGGATTAAAAACGTAAAATCAAATGCAATCATTCCTTTGATCCTGGGACTAAATCTAAAGTAATCTGCCATACTAGACCTTTTTGTCTAAGGGTTCTCAGTCCTTTGAGGTAAGATGAGTGCTGTGTCTAATAAAGATTATGTGACTGATGGCTTTTCACATACTGACAGCTCCCTGTGGTGTCTTTTATAGGGACTGGAGAGATTATATTAAAGCCTGGCTTTCGGTATGGTGACCACCTGCTCTTTAAAAGGGTTGCATCACACTTTCTTGGAAATGATAGTAGAGATCCAAATGCAAACTGCAGAAACTGATGGGGCTGATCTCCATCTGCAAATGAACTAAGCAGGAGAGTGGATAATAACAGAGAAGGGAGGTTGGGGTCTTAGGCAAGATAAGGTACTTGCTCAGTTGCTGCTTATCAAAAGTTATGTTGAAGCCCAATTCTGATTATGAACTAAGTGCTATATTCTGAGGTAAACACAGTAAGTAAATAAAAACAAGAACTTCTTGTTCTGTGTTCCACAAGCATAAATAAGCTTTAACAATTCATTCTCCTAATTGATTTCAAGGATAAATGTGGGAAAGCAAATTTTACCTGAAGCCTTGGTTGAAGGTAAAGTAAATGATTACTTGAGTCCTCAAGGTAGTTGTACTACATGGAAATCAATATAAATACTGTATTGTAATATTTGTTTCACTTACAGACTTTCATGCCTGTGGTCAAAAAGAGCTATTACCTTGGCTGAAGTCTGCATTTGAACTAACAAGAATATAAATATTTTCTGTGTCAGTAGCAGATATAGTTAAAACTTGAGATGTCATAAAACAATACAAAAAAGTGTAAGTTTTCATATATCCCTAGTATGAGAATAAGACTATAATCTACTTAAAATTTAAGAATTTTAAAAAATCGTACCATTTTACTTTTCCATTGGATTGAATTTAGATTGTCTGGGCTTTCTCTTGCACTTTCCCTCACTTTTGCTTTCTTTCATTTCATTTGTCATTGTTATTTTGCCTCTAGATGCTGTTTTATGTCCTCCTGACTATTTGGATTTTATTTTTGTTTATTAGTTTTAAAACTGAAAATCCTCAAATCAGTCTTTTCAAATATGTAATTTTTAAAAGTTGAGCTCTCTGGGATGGGGATTTAGCTCAGGGGTTCCAGCAACTGCCTTGCAAGTGCAAGGGCCTGGGTTCGATCCTGGGTAACCACATACAACAGTGGTGGGCATGAAGACTCATGCCTACCAGCAATCAGAACCATACAGCACAGTTCTGGGCATGGTGGCTCACACCTGTAATCCCAGCAGTTGGGAGACAGAGGCAGCAGGATTGCTATGAGTTTGAGGCTGAGCTCAGAGCCAGCCTGAACTACAAAACAAGGCCCTATAAAAAAAAAATGAACTCTCTTCTGCCATCTTTAAATCTTTTCTCCCCTCAGTAAATGGCATCCCAATATCTAGGTCCCAGGTTCTGTTCAGGCTCAAGCCTCTTTTCATTTTCGTTTACTAGCATGTCTGGTTTTTCACCCTTTTCATTTCTTACTTGCAAATCACAACAGCTTTGTAAAAATAAACTAATGTCTTGCCACTTCTCAGACAAACATTCAAATTCCTTATTGCTGCCTCTCAAATTAAACAGCATGTCTCTCGAGCTCCAAGTCTGTGCTGTCTCATGTTCTCTAGATTCCTCACCAGGTCTCTTCTCTTCTTGTTCTCTAGCATGATGAACTTCTGAGAGGTCTGAAATCTCTGATATCTTTCCCTTTCCACAGCCTCCTCCCTCTGTAAGGTGTGCCTTTTCTATCCTCATCTCTGTCCAATGAAATGGGTTCATGTTGACACCTTGGAAGACTCCCTGCTCTGTGGTCTGTACAGTTTGAGTAATGATATCAAGACATGAAACTTTCTACACAGACGTTTGAGTTAGTGAAATACCAGTTGGGATTTAAAGCATGATTCTTTGATAAGTTAAGTCCAATGACTTTGTAAAATGAGAAATTATTAACTATGATGTTATATGCCCAGACCACAATACTCAGGATGTACATCATCTATCCCAGAGTCTTAGCTCCTAGGAAGGGGAAAGGAATAGTGGTGATAGTGTTTATAGTGGAGAAAAAAGATTCATACAAGGTGAGCTTATCTGTTTAAAAATGTCCAAAATGTAAATGCCAAAGAAGCTACTAGAAGGCAGAATATTTGGAAAGTACTGAAGATCAAAGCTATGAAACAATAGGCAATAATCAGTTTTAAGTGTTGGTACAAGAATGAGTCACAATGAGATAGAGATGACCAGATAGCCAGATAAAAATGGAATCAAGCAGGCCCAGGGTGAGAATGAATAAGGGAGTTCTTGGGCTACTGTTAAGAATAGTCTTGGAATGACCTGAGTCATTATTCTGTTTTGAAAGGCTAGTGAAGTTATGGAGCTTGGGATAATCAAACTAGCATAGGTCAGTGACTACAGACATCTCTGATGTCACATTACCAATCTTAGATTTAAAAGACAGAAACTTATGCTTCACAATCTTTAAATGACTAGAAGACTAGGATCTTATTATGAAGTATCTTTTTTTTCTATTATGCTGTGCATTGAGACTTCATTTTTACTTAATGATTATATATGACTGCAAATTTGAAAGTGCCATGTTATATTGATTTTTGGTCTGTTATTTAGCTTTTATTTTCACATCACAGGATCATGTTTTATACAAACTTATTACACCACAAATTAACAGGCATTATTCAAATATTTAAAATTTGTTTTTTTTAATAAATTGTGTTTGTTGGTACATTTTAGGAATACATTATGATCGCATTCCTCATTGGCAGTTTGTACCTGTACATAATGTATCTTTATTCTTCTTTTTCCCAGATCTCTTATAATTCTGCAAAATGCTTCCTTTTTTTGAAAGCTCTACATTTTCTAAAATTAACTTCAGGTGATATCTCAGGTACCATGAAAAAATTCAGTAAATTTATGTATTAACAATATATCTCTGATTGTATTTTTATATCTTGTTTTTGTAGGTCATAAAAATATACATCACATTAGAAAGACTCTGTGGAAATGCATGTTATATAAATACATTTCATAATGGAAGACGTTACACATTAGAGTCCAGAATGATTGGTGTAAAATTGTTTGGGTGAGACTATGTAGTTGAATTTGCCAAATAATATAAAATAAGCATCCAGAGATGCATGCAAAATAAATTTTAAGTGTTCTTGAATATTTACCTGTCACTACAGATTATCTTGGAAAACAACGCATATAATCCAAATGGAAAACTGCACCAGAATTGTCTTTGTCTGAGTCATTTTTACAAGCTCTTTTAGAAGATATTATTTAGCTAATGCTTTTACTGCATTTTCGTTAGCTCTATTCTTGAACCTTCTCCCCGGACTCTGAAGACTTCGGACTCTGCAATACCAGCCAGCTGTGCTCTTGTGGTCCATGAAATCAAGTGTGGGTGAGACCTGGTGCAGAACAGGAAGGCGACCCATACTTGGTTTCAGAGGCTTCGAGAATACCTGCATTTCTGAGAGAAGACCACTTAGGATTATACAGCAGTTCCAGAAAACAAAAACCAGCAGGAAATCTTTGCTTTATCACAAGCAGAAGTAAGGGTGAAACAGAGATAATGGCCAAGCTCTAATAATTTTTAAATTTTCTAAATTATTTGAACTAGGTCAACAGTTTGATGTCTCTGGTAATGATGTTAAAACATTGTGAAGGCCAGGAATGTAGCTTAGCACCATGATGGATTTCTGAAGCTTCTTCCTCTTTAAGACTTGCTTTCTCTTGTAGTCCTTGTGCCCAAACTTTTGGACTAATAGTTAATAAGAAAGGGCACAAATGTAGAGCGAGTGTAGCTTAGCACCATGATGGATTTCTGAAGCTTCTTCCTCTTTAAGACTTGCTTTCTCTTGTAGTCATTGTGCCCAAACTTTTGGACTAATAGTTAATAAGAAAGGGCACAAATGTAGAGCGAGTGTGGATTTTACTGGAGCTCTGCTTTATGCTTGGGTATCTACCAACTCTGTTTCCATCTACATTTTCCCCACACCCAGCCCCACTCACATATGCTTGCCTATATGGCCAAAAAAAAAAAAATCTCTAGTTAAAATCTGCCAGAATTTCACTTCTCTGTGTAGGAGATTGGAAGTATTTCAAATAATCCATCTGGTAAGAGGAAGGGAAGCAAAGAAACTGAGGTAAATAAAATATATATTGTTAAATATGCTATTGCATGTGTGGTACTTTTTTGCTGATAACTCATTTATTAATTCTATTTATTGAATTATCATTTTTTGTCTTGCTCCTTTGTCATATTCTCTGCAACATAATCTTGCTGGGGAAAATAGAGACTTAGTGTTATTGGTATGTATTGATACCTATAGGCCAACCGAACCATTTCACAATTATTTTATATTTTCTCAACCAGAATTCTGGATACTTTAGTCCTTGGCACTGAAAATTAAACTGGAAAGATAAGTTTCTCCAAGTATATATTACATAGCTTCTGGCCATAGATTTTGGTAGGCTTGCATGGAGAAATACTAAAGTCATTTCCAATGAAAATTTATTCTACACTTCCTTAATTGGCTTTCATATTTGTAGTACCTTCCTTATTTAAAAGTAGTATTTCTTTGTTTCTTTGTAGGTTAATTTTAAAATATGTAAAAATAATAAAGGACACATCACTATTTTGTTGGGATCTGATACTTAAATTCTTTGTCTATATTTTTCTCCTTTGTTGGAAAATGAGTTGGAGAATTGCACGTACCTTTTGAAAAGAATTTAAACTGTTATTTCCATTAAAGAACTTTTATCAAATTTTCTAGAGAAGTACAACTCAGCTGATTTTTCTGCAGTCATGGAAATGACTTATAATATATGCTAATTGGGTAGCCACTAGCCATAGGACAAACTATGCTCAATGCGATTGAGGAACTAAATTTTTAAATTTATATTGTTGCACACAGTAACTGGCTACTAGATTGGACAGCACAAACATTCAAACTATAGCAGCATAATCTATAATCTACAAAAGGGTGAAATAAAATCATATATATGTGAATGATATATGTACATGTGTTATATGATACATACACACACACACACACATATATGTATATATATATATATATATATATATATATATATATATATACATCACTCATTACATTTCTATTGAATGCTAAAAAAGCTGGACAGTTATCAAATAGTGATAACACAGCAATGTAGGATTTTTTTTTTTGGCCAACATTGAGTAAATTTTTAAATTACAAAAAACAAAATATTTGAAGTGATTTCTCAGTGATATTTTAATCTTGCAAAATTAGCAGGTGTGAAATAATTGAAAATAACTCAGTGCCAAATTCTATTAAGCATACTACACATAAAATCAAAAAAGACTCAGAATTCACATTGTGTTTTAGAAATGAAGAAATTATTATTCAGTAGGTTCAATCTTTCAAGCTTTTATAACCAGCTGATAAAGAAGACAGTGTTTGGATTAAAGAATTCTGAGCTTAGAGTTTTTAGGTCCCCTTTTTTAGTATGCCTTTAAGACTCTTCTGGAGGAATTTATTCTTAGTTCACTAAAATGATACTTTGTGTTCTTGCAATCAAAAAATGAGTTCTGTCTTAAATACGTTTTATCTATCAGATAAACTTTAGTTGTTCACCTAGTGCATTCATAAATTTTATATCTATCTCCTAAAGTATCATTTATGAATTTTAATTGAAATATAAAGTTTTAAAAGAAAAATGAAGAACCAGAATAATTTATCACAAGTCAAAGACAAACATTCTCTGGTCTAGGCTAGGGGGCTTGTTTTCTATCTTTTTTTTTTTTTTTTTTTTTTTTTTTTTTTTTTTTTTTTTTTTTTTTTTTTTTTTTTTTTTTTTTAAGGAGATAGGTGTGAATGGTGAGAAAATATTTGTGCAACGGTCTTTCTTCCCCTTCAGTTTTAAAATTGCTGGATTTACAAAGTCCAAGTGCTGAAGCTCAAAGCTCTCAATGACCTTCTTCTGGTTAGTGTGACTGTCTCAGGAAGATTTCTTAGTTTTGTAGCCATGTGCAGGCATATCTGCACTAATGTGTGTACTGTCATGTTTGTAGTAAAGGTCAGAGACTCATTTGCATTTCCAATTGCACAGAAATTGCATAAGCTTTCTAATTTGTTTTCTTCACTAAAATGAAGCTCAAATAAATAGTTACTGTTCTTTAAAAAAAAAAAGTACTTGTTCCAGCACCTAAAACTAGATCTAACTCTTTCACCGTGTACCAAGCTAAAATCAAAGTGGATAAGAGACCTAAATATTAAAACAGACACTCTAAACCTACTACAAAACAGGTTAGGTAAAACTCTCAAAGACATTGGCTTAGGGAAAGACTTCATGAACAAAACTTCTATAGCACATGAATTGACTGAGGAAATCAACAAATGGGACCTCATTCTTTTAAAAAGCTTCTGCACAGCAAAGGAAACCACCAGCAGAGAAAAAGGCAACCAACAATGTGGGAAAAAATCTTTACCAGCTGTTCCTCTGACAAAGGGCTACTATCTAGAATATATAAAGAGCTCAAAAAAATTATCCCACCCAAATTTAAAGACCCAATTCAAAAATGGGCATCTGAAATGAAATGACACTTTTCAGAGGAAGAAGTAAGAGCAGCTAAGAAGCATATGAAGAAATGCTCAACATCGTTAATCATTCAAGACATGCAGATGAAAACAACATTGAGATTTCATCTCACTCCACATAGAATGGCTGCCATTTCAGAATCAGCCAACGACAAATATTGGCGAGGATGCAGAGAAGAAGGAACCCTTCTCCACTGTTGGTTGGACTGTACACTCGTACAACCCCTGTGGAGATCAGTTTGGAGATTCCTCAAAAAGCTAGGATTGGGGGTCTCATTTGACCCGGCCATTGCCCTGTTAGGTATATACACACAAGAATTAAAAGACTCATATCACAGTGACATATGTGCGCCCATGTTTATAGCAGCCCAATTTGTGATTGCTAC
This sequence comes from Petromus typicus, assembly GCA_004026965.1. Taxonomy (NCBI): domain Eukaryota; kingdom Metazoa; phylum Chordata; class Mammalia; order Rodentia; family Petromuridae; genus Petromus; species Petromus typicus. The sequence continues at coordinate 86,849 of PVIR01002194.1, forward strand.
GTCTTGGAAATGACCCAAGTGTCCATCAACTGGAGACTGGATAAAAAAGCTGTGGTTCTTCTACAGAATGGAGTATTACTCTGCCACAAAAAATGATAAGTTTGAATCATTTCTACTTAAATGGACATACCTTGAGGATATCCTCATAAATGAAATAAAATAGGGCAAAGATAGGTACATATCGCATCTTTTCTCTGGTATGAGAAAATAATGATGTAAATGAGTCCTAGAATTGTATGTTATATATTGTGAAATAGAAAATGCTCAGTGTAAAATAGGGTGAAGGGGGAAAATGTTGAGATTGCAACAAAAAAGTAAGGAAACAAATTTTATGTATATGGGGGGGTAGGGTGGGTAGGGCTATGGGAAAAAATGAGAACTAAGTTGTGTCTTATACTGGTACAAATCCCCATTATGGAGTGCAATCGTGATTAATCTTTAATAAAGATTTTAAAAAAATTTTTTTTAAAAGTAGTTGTATAATCATACTTTTATTTTTATTAGTACGTGTTTGCAGCAAATAATTACTATGTTCCTTATGGGAAGTTGGTACATAACAACATATCTTAATTCTTTTTTTATCCTCTTCTCCTTTTCTTCATCCTCCTCCCTCTGACTTGATCTCCTTCACTTTTGCAAGCAGTCTATCTTGCTATTTTCTATTATCTAACTTTTATTTTGCTGTTTATATTTTGGCTTTCTCTGTCCTATAAACATGCAATTCATTAAGTTAAAAATATTGTGATATGGGAGCAGTTAGGACATAGTACCTTTTGGAATTGGTTTATTAGAGGGTAACAATGACACATTTTCTTTTAAAGGGGAAGATACTGTCAAAGAATGGCTTTTTAAAAATCCTAAAAATATAGCTTTCATAAAAATATCAAGTAAGGATATGTCACACTTTATTTAGCCATTAACAAAAAGCCTCAGGATGGCAAAGTGCTTTGAAGAAAATTTGAAGAAAAGAGATTTATATAGTTGGTTAAGGTGTAATGAAATAAATGTGCTGAGTTAGAGAAAATGCCCATTAATTTCCAATTGGCTTATAAAATCACCCTTGAGTACATCTTTTCTATCATGGAGAAATTACTTGTATTTTACTATACAAATCTACAAATTGGCAAAATAATTTCATAGACTCTGGATACTTTCCAACTGAAAACAGTAAATGAAACAATGGTACAATCTCTAAGGTTCCAACGTTTTTGGAAATACAGGTGATTTTTCCTCCAGGGAATACTTAATTTAGCTTTCCTACTTTAATTCTTTGTGATGCCAGCTAGTGATACTAGTGAGTAGAGCCTGTGAATACTGCCACATATACTACCAGGCACAAAACATCCTTCCCTGCCTGCCACCTCAAAGAGATTATTATTCTATCCTAAATCTCATTAGTGCTCATTTTTAAAAGCCCTATCTTGGTGTCTTAGTTACCTTCTTTCTTGCTGGAGTAGTGGTATGGATGCAGATAATGGTGCAGAATCAATGGAGAAGATAGACCCTTTCAGGGAATGGCTGCAGTGACCCACTGCCTCCACCCGGGCTCCACTTCCCAATACTCCATTTAGCTACAAACTTATCAGTAGACTAACCACTCATGAGTATGATGTCCCTGTGATCCAGTCACCTCTAAAAACCTAGCTGAGTGTCTGAAGCTATGGAGGAACACCTAGACAGAAAGCAACACAAAGCAAACTAAAAAGACATTGTACTGGCCTCCTGGTGTGACTTTACAAAAGACCCTACTCTCCTGTTTTTGCTTTATTTCCAGGTTTTTGATATTTTTTCTCAGAAATATAAAGGAATTTTCCATGCAATACAAGGTTTTTGTCTGTTTTGAGCTAGGCTAGAGCTCTGATTTATTTTCACATTTTTCTTCTCTTTCATTCAATGAATGCTTTCTTACACTAGTATGTTTTTTAAATATTGAAGAAATAAATGGTGAAGAAATCTTAAAACATGCATTATTTGTCACTCTGACCATTTTAATGACTGCTTTATTCCATTTTCTATAGGACAACTTTTTCCTCAGCTACCTATATTCTGTTCTGATTGACAAATATGACTTTGGGAAAAAATGTTGAAGTTAATGTACAATAATGTAGGATAGGAAAGAAAAGCATATCAGTAAGAGCACACACTTCCTTCCACAGTTGGAAAGTTAAGGGCAACTGATATTCTTTATAAGGAAATAGGAAATTGGGGGCATCATACTGTATTCTATTTAATCACTCAGAGCATTGAACTGGAAGCAAAAAATTAAGGAAACTCTTCTCTTATTTCTCCAACTTTGGGAAAAGCCAGAAATAAAAGAGAGCTTCATTCATCACCTATTATGGTAACTCAGCACCAGCCACTATTGATCTATCTATCTATCTATCTATCTATAATATACTAATATATATACTATATATACTAATATATATTAATGTATTATATATAATAATAATGTATTATATATAATATATATAATATATTATATACTAATTATTATACTATATTTTATATATAATTATTATATTATATAAAATATAATTTAATATATTGATAATTATTGAGTATATTATATATAAATATATATTAAATATTATAATAATTATTATAATTATTATACTATATTATATATACTAATATATATATATATATTAGTTCATTCTTTTACTGGGTTTAGCCTCATGGTTTTTTTCTCTTTAACTTAATGTTATTTAATTTAATATATAACTACTGGACTAATCAATACCATTCCAAATTGAGGATGAAAACATCATAATGCATCCAAAAAAACTCTCCAGTTAAAAACCAGAATTGCAATTACAGAAAATATGAAATTTCATCTGCATTCTTCTTACTCACTATCTGAATTTTTGTGTTATCACATTATGCTTCTGATTATAATTTTAATGCCATGATTTATATGGGCTTAAAAAGAGCTCAAGTTTCTTGTAGGAAATATGTATTATTACACTTCTAATATAAATTTTACCAACAGAGTCAATACTCAACAACAAAAGTAAAATTATTCTTCAAATCATCCTATACTGGGTAGATGTTTGCAAATTTTTTTTTCTTCCAAATTCTTTTTAAGAATAATTTTTATACTTGAAAAAAAAAAACACATGGTATAGGCTCCTTTCTCTTCCTCCCTTCCTTCCTTCCTTCCTTCCCACCTTCTTTCCCTGCTTTTCTTCTTTTCAATAGTAAATAATGTAAGTTAGTGGAGATAATATAAGCTTTACATTTAAATGTTAAAAATTTGTCTCGAATCCTAGTTCAGTTCTTATTGGCTATATGATATTAAGTGTCACTTTACTCTTGAAAAATTTTTCTATGTATTAGACGAACAGATTGTGCATGGAATCTTTAAGATTTAGCTGTTTTGTCTCTATGCAAGACCACTTGGTAATGAAACTGAGATAAAAATCTATGGCCTCTTTAAGAAAAAAATCTAATAATCTAAATCACATTTGACTGAATAACTTCACTATGTAATGAGTTTAGAGAACTATAAAGTAGTACACATCCATTTGGAAACTGAAACTAACATTTTAGAAGTGTAAAATGTACCAATAAAGAATTCAATTTTTTAAAATATCTTTACATACTTTATGTGGGTTTCTACTACTAATCCTCATTTAATACTTCACTAGCATGTTGCTTAGTTTATTTAAGGGAAACTGCAACTCAGAGAAGTTTCCACATTGTCCCCAGTAACCAGTGTAGTACATCTTCCTTGGCATGCTGATATCTAGATAGCAGATGTATGCATATAAAAACATTACTTAATCTGTAAGGCACAGTATTTTTCCTTACTAAGAAGTTAAAAACTTTAGAAAGGCCTTTTGGAATGTTTAGTGCATCTCAACTATTTAAAAAGGTCTTCAGGGATACAGGAAATATCTTCTTATTATTCTTAATGAATTCTACCTGTATTAAGGAGGTGATAAACAAGGTTCTCTTCATCATTGTTCATTGGCATGTAAGGCCTTGAAGTTGGAGGTCCTGCACCTGGAAGTCCAGAAGAGCAGTGTAAAACATTGCAGTATGGAGGTCAAAGCTCTGGACTTCTGGACCAGAGCAGATGTTAGTGTGACGTATGAATTAGCTAATTTCCAAAAATAGACATCTATGAAAGTGAGGACGAGGTGCCATATGGTCTTCAATATATTATGCAGTGTTCCATTTTCTACCCTGTTCCTGAACATCTCTTTTCATTTTTTATTGAATTTATTGGTGAATTTTATATATACATTGTGATCACATTCAACATTGAGGTTTTGTACCAGTATATGACACATCTTGATTCTCTTTTTTCACATTCCCCTGCTCCCTATAACTCCCCACCCCCTATATACAAAAGCTTTGTTTCCTTATTTTAAACATCAGATTTTTTTCTTTCCCTTCTTTACTAGTCCCTAATCCCCTTTCCCTTTGAACATCTTCTTCTGAGTTCACAATGCCTATCATACATTTTAGAATTCATTTACATCTCTGATTTCTCATACCAGAGAAATGATATGGTATTTACACATCTGTGTCCTATTTATTTCACTTATAAATACATATTCAATGTACATCCATTTGAGTATAAATGGACTCAAATTTTTTGTTCTTTATGGCTGAGTAATACCTCATTTTATTGAAAAGCAAAAAATACATCTTCTTTATCCAGTTCCCATTTGATGGGCATTTGGTCTGTTTCCAAGATTTATCTTCACAAACTGAGCTGCTATTAACATGGATGTACATATGTTGCTGTGATATGCTCTTTTAATTCTTTAAAGTATATATCTACCAATAAAATAACAGAGTCAAAAGGGACCTCTAATCCTATTTTTTAAAGAAATCTCCACACTGATCTCCATAGTGGTTACACCAGTCTACATTCGCATCAACAGTGGAGAAATGTTCCTTTCTCCCCACAGCCCTCCCAACGTTTGTTGTTGGTTGATTTTGTGATAGTAGCCATTCTTTGCACAATGGAATGAAATATCAGTGTAATTTTCATCTGCATCTCCTGGATGACCAGCGATGTTGAAAATTTCTTAATATGTTTCTTATCTACCTTTACTTCCTCACTGGAAAAAATATCTGTTTATTTCAGGTGCTCATTTTTGAATTGGGTCTTTAAATTTGAGGGGGCTGATATTTTTGAATAGTTTATGTATTCTAGATAGTACCCCTTTGTCTGAGAAACAGCTGATAAAATTATTTTCCCATATTTTAGATGTCTTTTCACTCTGTTAGTGGTTTCTCTTACTGTGAAAAAGCTTTTTAATAAGATGAGATCCCAGTTGTTGATTCTTTCTGCTAGTTCCTGTGCTATGGAGGTTGTATTCATAAAATCTTTTCTTATACCAGTGTCTCTAAGAATTTGACCTAACCTGTTTGGCAGCAAGGTTAGTGTTTTTGTTTTAATATTTAGGCCTCTAATCCACTTTGGTTTGAGTTTATTGCATGGAGAAAGAGGTAGGAATAGCTTTTGTCTTTGGCACAGGACATCCAATTTTTCCAGTGCCATTTGTTAATGAGGCTATCTTTCCTCCCTTGAGGATTTTTGGCTCCTTTGTCAAAGATGAAATGGTTTAGCATATCTGGAATTCTTTTTGAGACTTCCAGTCTGTTCCAATGTTCTTCACATCTATTTCTTTGCTAGTACCTTGCTGTTTTGATCACAGTGGATTTGTAGGATAGTTTCAAGTTGGGGATTGTGATATCCCTTGTCAGGTCCTTGCTACCTAGAATCACTTTTGCTATCCTAGGTCTTTTGTGGTTCCATATGAATTTTTTGTTTATTTTCTCTATCTCTATGAAATATACTGTTGAATTTTTATTGGGATTGCATTGAATCTATATTGTAGTTTTGATAGTATGGTGATTTTGACAATATTGATCCTTCTTAAGAACAAGGGATGTCTTTCCATCTTCGATATCCTCTTCTATTCCTTTTTCAGAGGGATAGTTTTCTATAGTTTTCATAGCAGAGATCTTTCACCTCCTTGGTTAGATTTATTCCTAGATACTTCATTTTTGGCTGCTACTTTGAAAAGTATTGATTCCCCAATTTCTCTCTCAGTGAGTCTGATTTTCTCATATATAAAGGCAAGTGATTTGATTTTTTTTTTTTTGGAGCGTTGACCTTGTATCCAGCTATACTACTACATCTTCCAATTAAGTCTAATAATCTTTTAGTTGAATTTTTAGGGTCTTCTACATTGAGTATTATGTCATCAGAAAATAATTACAGTTTAACTTCTTCTTTTACTATCTTTAATTCCTTTATTTCTTTCTCTTTTCTAATTGCTATAACTAACATTTCCAGCACTATATAGAACAGGAGTGGTGGTAGTGGACATTGTTGCTTTGTTCCTGATTTTAGTGTAAAAGGGTTTAATTTTTGACCATTTAGAATGATTCTGGCTCTTAGTTTCTCCTATTTAGCTTTAATTAGATTAAGATAAAGTCAGTCTATTCCAGTTTTCTGTAGTGTTTTGGTCATGGATGAGTGTTCAATTTTGTAAAACACCTTTTGCATCTACTGAGTTAACCAGATGGTTTTTGTCCTGTAGTCAATTAATGTAGTGTATTACATTTATTGGTTTACATATGTTGAGCCATCCTTGCATCCCTGGGGTGAATCCGACTTCATCAGGGTGTATGATATTCCTGATAACCCTCTGTATTCTGTTTTCTAATATCTTATTGAGGATTTTTCCTCTATGTTCATTAGGAGATTGCCCTGCATTTTCCTTGTGGGGTTGAGTATTTCTGTTTTTTCAGAATCAAAGTGGTGATTCTTTCCAGAAATGAATTTGGGAGTATTGCTTCCCTTTTGATTTCATTAAAGATTTTAAGACTAGTGGCATTAACCCTTCTCTAAAAGTTTTATAAAATTCAACAACAAAAACCATCTGGACCAGGACTTTACTTTGTCTGTAACATTATTATTACATTTTTAATTTCACATATTGATATTTGGGTGTTTAGCATTTTTATATCTTCTTTGTTCAACTTGGAAGTTCATATGTGTCTAGGAATCTATGTATTTCTTCTGTTTTCCATCTTACTGGAGTACATATTCTCAAAGTAGTTGTTTAATGACCTCTGGACTTCTGATGAATCTGTGGTGATTTCTCCTTTTTCATTCATAATTGCATGGATTTCACCCTTTCCTTTCCTTTTTTGATAAGGCTGGCTAAGAGTTTGTCAATTTTGTTTATCCTTTCAAAGAACCAACTCCCCAATTTGTTGAGTTTTTGTATTATTCTCTTAGTCTCCATTGTGTTAATTTCTTCTCTAATCCTTGTAATTTCTGCCTTCCTATGAACTTTGTGTTTGTCTTACTCCTCTTTTTTCCAGGAGCTTGAAGTGCAGCCTTATATTTTTTATTGAGCTCATTCTGTTTTCCTAGTATGGGCATCCACTGCTAAGAATTTCCTTCATAGAACTGCTTTCATTGTATCCCATAAATTCCTGTACATTTTGTTTGGATTATCATTTAATTATAAAAACTGTTTAATTTCTTCTGTGACTCATTGGTTGTTCGGCAGTGTTGTTCAGTTTCCATGTGTTTTTGAGGATCTTGGAATTTCTTTTCCTATTGAACTCCAATTTCAAAGCACTAAGGTCTAGTAGTATACAGGGGATAACTTCAATTCCTTTGCATTTATTTAAGCATGTTCTATGATCTAGCATGTGCTGTATTTTAGAGAATGATCTGTGAGCAGCTGATAAGAAAGTATATTCTGACTTTGTAAAGTGAAATACTCTCTAGACATTTATTACATCTATTTGTTCAAAAGTTTGCTTCAGTTGAAGTATTTCATTATTGATTTTTTGTCCAGTAAATCTGTTTGAGACAGTACAGTATTGAGGTTCCCTACTACTATTGTATTGCTTATCTGTCCATTAATATTTCTCCATTCTGCCAGACTTTGTCTTTTAATTGACCAGTGTAGATCCTCTGTCCTTTATGGTAGTTGGCTCCTCTTCAGTATGGCAGATGGGGAGCTGGAGCACTCTGCAGTGTTCTGGAGGACTCTAAGGTGGAACCTGGGGGGCATGATATGATCATCCTGTGGCTGGCACTCTTGTCCTAGCAGACTCAGAAATAGAGCCTTGGCACTGGTCAGCAGATCCTCAGTCCCTTAGGCAGTGGGTGGGGCCATCAAAAAGAAAAATGTGGGCCAGAGATGTTGTTCAGTGGCACTGTGGCTGCCTAGCAAGCACAAGATCCTGAGTTTAATTCCTGGTACTCAGAAGCTCCTTGTAATGCCAAAACACCTCAATGTGTGCAGGGAGCACATCTACATTGAGCAAAAAAAGCATGTCTTTTTAAAAAATTGCTATTCTGTCTATGGGGTGGGAGCAGACTATCCATAATTTCATTGCCAAGCTTCCAGTACCATTATTCAAGATTTCCCCGGCTTTTAGCTTCACATTTCAATTCCATCATCTATTTATCTGACCACAAACACCAGATCTCATTTTAAGGTTTGATCAGCCAACTCAGCTTTTTTTCTGATATTTTCCCTCTCCTTGAACACTGTTAAATTTTGACATCTATTTCACACATTTTCTTCATTTGTTTAAAATAATCTATAAGTTTGTAATGAGATCTACCATTCAGAATTAGCCTTTTTGCCATATTCATGTGTGTAATGTTTGTGTGTTGGGTTGGATTTCATTATTAAGCCTATGCTTTAACAGTAATTTCATGAAATAAAGGAAATGAACAGTGTATGGCTATTCTATATGGTAATTCTTGGTAATTAGGTGTGAGTTATCAACAAAATGGAGTGAAAAGCAGAATATGTAATTGAAGTATTCCATTGGAAATGTGAATTAGGGCAAGGCCTTAGAAAACTGTTCAGGAATCAAGAGAAAACAGAAGGAGGAGCTCTTCTAGGAAACACCAGAAACAAGTTAAAGACACTTTTGTCCTATGTACAACTGATTGAAAAGATAACATCACTCATTAATTCAGCAGATGTTTCTTGACTGCTTGGGATACATAAATTCTGCCCTGGGTACTGATGTTATGGAGACCATTAGGTAGATCTCTTGTATATTGCTTGTGACATTAAAGTAAAATCAAGCACTTACAGAAATAAATCAAGAGAACATACCACCCAGTGAGGGCTAAGTGGAAAACATAACATTGTAGAAACAACTGGTTTCCCAAAATAAAAGGGAAATTATATGACACATGTTCTGGTTAATATTTTATATAGTGAATGCTAATTATTTTTAACACAGTCAGGGACTTGAAAAATATTTACTAGAGTGGCTCCTAAGATTTATCCCAACTAAGGTTAATAGGTGACATATAATTCAAAGTACTGTGCTTTGGTTATAAAATAAAGGGATATTAGCTGTGGGGCTCCAGAAGTGAAAGGTTTTTATGATTACGATTCATTCCTGTTTGGAGAAAGACAATAAATAAAGATACCCAAATCAATATTGCATGTCAACATCAGCAGCTCCAGAATGATGCATATTTTGTGTAGGGATGCACTTTAATGCAAAGATAATGCATTAAAGATAGGTGCCCAGGTGTCCGTGTTTCCAGAGGACCATGTCTTTTCTAAAGAGCAGACTCCCCTGAAGTATTCCTAAAGAGGTTACAACTACTCCCACCCAGCCCATAATGAGGTTACCATGGCGCCTGCCTGTCTGTAGGTAGGACATCCCAGAGTGAAGAGATGACCATAGAAGGCATACTAATGTTAGTGACCTTGGGATTTCTCCACCTCTTACCAACTCATTGTTTACTCCTCCCCTTTTTCTCATCCTGAAATCAGAGTGGACACAGAGAACCGTAACTGTGTCAGCTACCCTCTTCAAAGGCTTCCCAGTGACCTGGAGGATGAAGCCATTATATAGGAATCATCTCCTGCCAGACACTGATTTTGTTCATTCTTAATAAGGAATTATTACCAGGCACAAGTCATGCTGTTATTAATTTCAGATTAAAACTCAGACTACATATGACCTCTTTAAATCAGCTATTTTCCAGTTCATTTATTTCAGCTGTAATTATGACTGATTGCTCAGATCTTGTTGAAATAGCTATGTGGGGTTTAATTTTAGTTGAAGCTTTTACAATAATAAGTAGGGAAATCTTTTTCACACAAATGTATATGGTACATATTTTTATCTTTTAAAATCAAGATATCAGATTGGGATACCTGATATATTTCTCCTTACTGCATTAAAAATAATTTGTTTGGGCCAGGGATATAGCTCAGTGGTTCTGGCACCTGTCTTGCAAGCACAAGGGCCCAGGTTCGATCCCTGGTAACCACATAACAATACTGGGGGTGGAGACTCACCCTAGCAGCAACCAGTACCACATACCACAGTGCCGGGTGTGGTGGCTCACGCCTGTCATCCCAGCACTGGGGAGGCAGAGGCAGGAGGATTGCTGTGATGTGAGTTTGAGGCTGAGCTCAGGACTAGCCTGAACTACAAAGCGAGACCCTGTCTCAAAATAAATAAATAAATAAATAAATAAATAAATAATTTGCTTATTGTGTGGCTATGTCTAGGCAGCCTGAATAATTTGAACTTTGTTTCATCTTTTAATAAAAAATAAACATGCCAGCCCTAGAGCTGCTATTTTATTACTATAAATATATGACCTAATACATATCCCCACATATTCACACTTGGTCAAATAAATGCACACAGCTGTAGATCAAAATCAAAGCCCTCCTTAATATTTTAAAACTGCAACAAACAAGCTTCATCAACATCTATGTCATCTCTCCCATCTTCTCTGATTTTGCATATTGAGACTAGAAAAGAAGCTTCATTGATTGTTTTTATTTCATTAAAAGGCTCAACCTTTCTGTTTTGCACTGTGTTCTACTTAAGTCCATTCTTTATCATCTGACAGAAATCCATTTTAAATATTGTTTTGGAAGTCAGATTTCTGTTGCTTTTTACTGCTGCTAAACCTTATTTTTGTCTGTGTGATATACTGCACAAAATTGTCTGTTGATATGAAGCAGGCCGTGGAACGATTGTTCAGCTTTGATCACCCAAATGAATCGATTTTTAACCAGCCCTCGCTGTGGCAGCAGCTGCTGATGTTGTGTATCTAACAACTTCATTGAAGGGCTGCATGTGATTTGCTGTTGCTAAGTGCCCTCTTCCAGTGAGCTTGTCTGTGAAGACTTCCTCACCCCACTGAAGATCTTTTATTGGGTTAGAAAATGCTGCTAAATGTTATTTACTGATTAAAATATAATTATAGGCAGTCTCCATTACACAGAATCATCAATTTGCCATTAGTGCTACTTAGTGTAAGCTTTGAAAATGCTAATGAAATTCAAAACTAGCCTTCCCACTGAACATGCTGAATAAAATGAGGAGGTGTTTGATCACCTTAAATGTGTGAGGTTAGTGGCATAATCTATTGCGGTGTTACTTTGAGTGGCGCTTACTATTTTCGTGTTCATCTGGTGGGCTAGATCAGAAGGCATTGTCTTGGGGGAAGATCCATGCTGTTTAATGTCTCCTGAGCTGTCAGCAGTGTGACATAATTGGAAACATGAATCATAACACCACTGACTATTTATGGCCCACTAGTGAGCTGCACTGTGCACCAGTATGCTAAGCTGGACAATTGACTATGGTCATCAGCTTCCTCAAAATAACAATTTGATTTCTTAATCTGCAATAGCCCTATCAGTCCCTCTCCCTTTAATTCTGATTTGAATTCTTGTAGTTAAAAAGCCACATTGGGTTAATTATCAGACCAGATACAGTTTTTATTTGTAAAAATTTTTTATTAATATCACTGCAATCTTTACTCATCGAAGTATCTTACTTTAATATTTTCTCAAATCTCTTATGAAGTCAGTGTTATGTACTTCATGTACATAACTGGATGTATGTGGTATTACCTCTTTGAAGATTGGAAATAGTTGACAGATGTTTTCTTTGTTTTATTTTAGAAATATTTTATTCTTGATATAAGGTGTCTCAGCACTGTCCTTTTCTTGTTGGATTACACTAAGAATAGAATGTCCTCTAAAAATGTTGAAAACACGACCCCAAAATATTTTTTCTTCCCATTTTAAATTAAGAATATTTCTTCTTTCCATTTTAAAATGTCCTTTAATTTTTCACTAATATTGAGATTTTCATCTTCACCCAGGATGGGCACTTTTAAGAGTTTTCTTGACAGTTGTGACTGGCAAGAATAAGACAGAATCAATGATTAAACAGAGTAAATCCAGAAAAACCAACCTTCCATAGCAAAGAAAAAGATTACTTCTAGTCTAGAAATAAATATGTCAAACTAAAATAATTGCATTTGTCCTCAGCCACTTTTCTGCTGTGCCAAAGTTCACATCAAAAAGAGAACAACTATTTTGCAGTTTCACAAGTACAACACTTCACCTGTCAGTATAAAATTTAGTCTCCTATTAAAATAATTTGTTACAGAAGAATAGAAAGAAACTAACATTATTAGAAACCTAAAGTTTTATTTTTTAAGAATGGTAAGAATTATGACAAAATATCTCATAATTTCTTACTAACCTTTGTTCTTATCTTCTTTACATTTAGTAAGAATTATTTTTGTGATGACAAAAATGGATTATATTTTGGGATTTTTGTTAAATGTTTGATTAATTACTTAATATAATAGGTACCCAATACTATTTGTTAGCAGTATTTTCTTGTCAACTCTCATTTTACAAGAATGATCAAAGGAAACATTTCAATGAGTTTCTGTATTTGTTTTGCTTTTTTTGGGGTGGTCTGTAGGCCTTAGTATTGCTTTGGGAAAACACTGTCATTTTTCACATAAACATAAAATCATAAAGCCAAAATTGGGAGCTGGAAAAGAAACATTGAGAGATACATGTGTTTTAATCTATATGTTTGTACTCACATCATCAAAGCATGAATGAGCCTCGAGGGTCTGGATTAAACTGGCCTTTGCTGAATGAAACTCTGCTCAGACCTAGAGCATAAACTGCCATTTGTTACTCTGGAAGATACTATGTGAGAACCCTTCAGTAAGGCCTCTTTGTTCTCTCTTATTTATTCACCAAATCACAAATGCTTAATGGTTTACCACTTACCACTTTTATCACATTTTTGAGGAAAATCAGATACTTCTCTAAGTATGTTCTTTTCTTTTCAATCCGCTATGAAAGAAGAACAATATTTCGTCAAAACTGCCACGTGTTTGAAGAGCATCTTTGCTTAAATAATTTCCTCAGAAAACACTCAAAGTTTCTATCACTTTCCTAAAATGGCAATTCTATCTTCTTCTTTGAAAACATGTTAGAATAAAAGATGCCTGACAGCTGATTAGGAAAGTGACATATATTTTACTTCCTTTCAGATGAAACCTTCTGAAATGTATTTACTTACCAGGGGCAGTGACAGCCTGTCCAGCAAAAATAATTGATATCCTTGCTGGTTATTGTAGAAGGATAACAATGAAATAAGAAAGACCTTTGTCCTATCTTCAGAGATGAATAAACAGGAATAAAAGAATTGCCAGTAAATTAAGGTTTGCTTTTGACCACCTCTGTCCATTGACTCTTCCTTATATAATTGTAGGAATTCTTTGCCTTACTGGAGTTAATAATCAAAACACCACTCTTGTGATACTTTCAAATATCTCTGCCTAAAAAAAAAAGCATATTCATCTGATGAGGTAACATTAAAAAATCAGAAAAAAATGTACATTTGCATGTTTTTGTATATTCCTGAAGTGCCACATACATCAAATATAAGGCAATTTTCATACTTCAGATTCAGATAAACAGAAGTATTTTCTAAATGATAGTTTATTCACTTTGGAATGAAATTTGAGTGCTTGGTTCCAGAATTTATAAGCCAAATGATTGTAAGAAAGCCTAGGCCAACTTATAATTTTTATTTTTAACATGCATAAAATAAGTAAAAGAACAATACCCATTTAATAGAACTCTTTGTTCTGAGGGTTCTCTGTAGTCATGCATAAGGAATTACATAAGTAATTTGCATTACTATGGATACCTTTACAGAAATGTGGGGGGGTTTTTATCTCTACAAAGAGCATGTATGCAAAAAATATTTTTTTCTGAAAGAAGATCTGTCTGTTCTACTTTAAGAAACAGTTAAGACCTGCTGTTACTGGTATATTAATTTCTTATTTTCAAAGGATTGCACTGAAGGCTGAAAAAAATTGCTCTTTTAATTAACTCTATTGTTTTATGAATGCTTGCAACCTTAATTTCATATAGATATTTTCTCCTTATACACTAACCACACCTAGGTCCAAATATTATCTGAAAGTGTATTAATGTGCATGTTTTCATGGTGTTAGAAATGTCATTACAGGTTAGTGTCAGTCATTCTAAAATTCTGTAGTGTAAGGTTATTCCCTATGGTGGAAACTAGGATTAATCCATGTCAGACCGAGGAACCAGAAACTCAACTATTCTCTCAAATTCCATATTACCCAGAAAAAATGAAATATCCCAGTTTCTACATGAAAGCATTCTACTGTACATAAATCAATATGTGGCAGATCCCATCTGATCACAGAATAATTGTGGGGCATCTGTCGAAGTCATGCTTTGCTGACCTAATGGAATCTCTGTCTTCAGGGAAGTAGAAAATTGGTTGTTTCTGTGGGTTATAAAGTTCCAAGCCGTTGCTTCCCACCTGAGTACATTACTTCCATTATATTGGATGTTTCCATAGTTAAGGAGTGGCTTGTCAGAGGCCTAACTGTCCCTGTCTTTTCTCCAAGCCATTAGGCAACAAATTGGATATAATGTGTAATTTTCATTTTTTAATAATGAAAGATATTATGTTAAATCTTGTACGCTCAAATGTTATTCAGCAATTTCATACAATTTCATGTTTTCTGACCTGTGAAAACTACAAAAACTCTCAGTTTTGAAGAGAAACTGAATTTCCATTTTCATTTATTGGCTTGTTTCTTTAAGAAAGTTTAACCTTGGAGAAACAGAGAGAGAATATTTTGACTTGATTTCATGCACATATTGTCAGATCTGCCCTTGAGTCACTTAACTCTTTATTAACTGTGAAATTTTTAATGAATCTTAAGAGATATGGAGTTTTACTAAACTTTTATGCTTTGTCAGGCTAGTAGGTCCATAGATATCTGTTAAAGTTTTATAATAATATTATAAATCATAAAAAAATTAAAACATGAAGAATACTGAGAATACCTGACTTGCAAAGTACTAATGTTAAGATAGTGCATAATTTTTAGCACATGATAACCTGTAACACATATTGCTGTATTCTTTGACTATTTTTTATTTTTTTACTTCATTATGGAATTTAGTACTATTTGTCTGAACTGAAACAACTAAAGTAATAAGAATGACCAACCTTAACTAGTTAATGGCAAAATAGAGGCAAAAACACAGATGTGGCAAAGTACTTTCTCAGCTGATATCTACAACAATAATACAGTCCTCTCTAAGACTGATTTTTGTCTAATAAATCAAGCTTTGTTCTTCAGTACTTGTAGTATTTATTGCTTTCAAATAGCATGAATAATCTGTACAACCAAGAATCATGCAAATAATATCAGTCCTTTTAACTCACTACCAGACTGTTCGATTTGTAATCTGCCCTGTCACATGTACAGGCACTTGTGCTAGTGCATGAAAAATGTGAATGAAGGTGTTTTCTAAAATAATAACCAAAAACGTCAGTTGATGTCACATTTAAGTGTAAAATAATACTTTTTTTTTACTTAAACTATATCAAATTCTAAAGCATCCACCATATTACCAGTCATAATTCACCCTTATTGTTTACATCTTTAAGAAAACGATGTAACTCCTATCATTGCAAATTCTCAGAGTGAATTATCATTGAAAAACTCACACAATTTCCAGTCAGAATGTCACCAACCTTTTGGATCTCCTTTGTTTTCCTAGAAATGTTGTATTCCCAATAAAGCCACAAGGAGGGCTTTCCATCGACGCCAACATTAAAATGACGCCAACAGGCAGATGGAAACCAAGACTGAATGAGAAAATTCTGAGCCAAGCCTCTGGCTGTGGCTTTAATGTAACTTGATTTTACCCTATTTTCATTGTTTTTATGTTTATGAACTGAATTCCCAGGTAGTTATCTTGCTGTTACTATAAAATGGCACATTATATTTCATGTTAAGTCAATAAATGCCTCATGCAACCAGTGTATTCCTTTTGGGTTTGCAAATCCTGTGCTTTACCCTTCTTCTGACATTTTCTACATCTCTTCGTGCAAATCAGCTGGCCATGAAGCAGAGCTTCCCTTCAGCAGCTGACAGGCTGCTGCTGCAGGCTGAGCCACCAATTCACACCCCAGAGGACTGTCTGCCCTGGGAAGAAGAGATTTGCTATCACTCCTCTGACACTCTGCTTAGTTTAAAAGTTACTGGTAGTACTTGGACTTCTTCAAGGTAGTTCTCAAAGAAACATGCAAGTAACTGGTGCCTTGAAGCTTAAACTTGAAAATGAAAAAAAAAAAAAAAGCAATAAAGCAAGTTCATTTGAATTGGAAAAATAGTCTGTTTCAAAAGATCACTGGATGGATTTTCTCACTCAGTGACTCTCAAAATCTTTTGAACAAGATCCACAATAAGAAACAGTTCACAGTAAGACATTCTATTCGCACTTGGAAACCAAGGTCATATGAAACAACACTTACCCTTATTACATAGAATTATCAAAGTACAATTTTTAAAATTTAAAAATATGATTCCCGTATGTGATGGTTTATGTTTCAACTTGACTGGGTCATTGGAGGACACATAACTGGGAAACGGTATGTCTGTATGGTTAAGGGTTTTTCTGGAAAACAATTATCATTTGAAGTAGTAGACAGCTCAAGAGATTTCAGAAGGTCTGTTGTCACCAGTACCATGAGGTAGACAGGCATCAGCCATCAGATCTTGGACCCTTCCTTTTCTTTATGCCTTCCTTACTTTCTCCACCTTCCATTTCTCCCCTCTCCTGCTTTCCTTCCCTCTTCTAGAAGTTGGTAGATCCATTTTCTCTTGCCTTTGTATTTCAGATCTCCTTGTTTTCAGGCATTCAGACTCTGAGACTACTTGGTTTTCATAATCTCCTAAACCAATTATCATAACACATCTCCTTTTATATATGCTTCTATGTGTTCCATTAGTCATGATTTTCGTTGTGTGTTATGTTTTTGTTTTAATTTTTGAGATAGGGTCTCACTGTTATTTAAGCTTGCCTTGAACTCACTGTATTGCCCAGGTAGGCCTTGAACTCACAGAGATCCTCCTGCCTCATTCTGCAGAGTGCTGGAATTTAAGATGTATGTCTTCATGCCCAGTTCAGTCAGGATTCTTCAGCTTATAGATGCCGTATCATGAGGCTACCCAGGTTTCATAATCTCCTGAACCAATGATCATGATATATGCTTTTATATATGCTTCCATTAGTGTGTGTGTATGTACATATATATGTGTGTGTGTATATAGACATATATATATATATATATATATATATATATATATATATATATATATATTCCATTAGTCATGGTTCTCTGGAAAACCCTAGCATACCATATACAAATAAGCTGAACATATATCAAAGATTTTATTTAACTTTAAATTTATGAGATATTAAATAGGATTTTTCAGTTTTTATTTTATCAGTACGTGTTTGCATTACATAGTGATTACATTCTTTATGGAGTCAGCATATATACATATATTGATTCTTTTTCATCCCCACTCCTTCCCTTCCCTTTCCTCTCCCTTCATCTCTTGATCCCATTCCCATTTGCAAAAGATCTGTCTCCCTATTTTCAGTTATTTGTTTTTTTTTTATTTTGGTCTATAACTTATTTATATTTTAGATTTCTCATATAAGAAAAACCATCCAATATTTAACTTGCATATCTGATTTACTCACCGAACATTATGGTCTCAAGGTCCATCTGTAATCCTAAAAATGGCTAAAGTTTTTGTTACAGTAACAAAAAAGTAAGGAAACAAATTTTATATATATGGAGGGGTGGTAGGGTGGGTGGGGCTATGGGAAAAAATGAGAATTAAGTTGTGTCTTATACTGGTACAAATCCCCATTATGGAGTGCAATCATGATGTGTATATTTAATGTACCAATAAAGATAATTTAAAAAAAAAAAGAATCCTTTAATTTGTAGGATATAACACCACAAAAAAAAAATGGCTAAAGTTTATCCTTTTTTATTATAGAACCATACTTCATTGTGTATCTTTATCCTCTCATCTGTTGGTGGACGTAGAGACTGCTTTCAGAATTTAGCTATTATAGGGCCGGGGAGTTAGCTCAGTGGTTCTGGCACCTGTCTTGCAAGCACAAGGGCCTGGGTTCAATTCCCCAGTAACCACATACAATACTGGGTGTGGAGACTCACGCCCAGCAGCAACCAGTACCACATACCACAGTGCTGGGCGTGGTGGCTCACGCCTGTAATCCCAGCACTCAGGAGGCAGAGGCAGGAGGATTGCTGTGATGTGAGTTTGAGGCCGAGCTCGGGGCCAGCCTGAACTACAAAGCGAGACCCTGTCTCAAAAAAATAAATAAATAAATAAAGATTTAGCTATTATGTTCTGCTGTCTACAAGGGTGTGCATGTGCCACTATAGTATGATGTCTTTAGCTCTAATGAGAAGATATCTAGAAACAGAATAGCTCGAATCTAAAGGGTTGGCTTTTTTTTTAATAATTGCCAATACTGATTTCTATGGTGCTTGTATGTACTTACCAACAATCTAAAAGTGTCTCCCCCACACAGCCTTGCCAGTATTTCTTACAATTTGATTTCTTGATAGTAGCCATACTTTCCGGAGTAAGGTGGAATTTCAGATTGACTTGAGCCCTATACATTTTCAACAGGATTTTAAGACAAGTGAAGTAATTGGGAGTATTTATGAGCAATTTGATAAAAATATGATTAGAAAATTGTTTAAAATTGAAGGATGTACAAAAGGACAGTCAGTTGTGACCTGTATTTGTACCAGACAAAGTTTACAATTTAGCATGTGAGTTCACTGGATCTAGATTCTTCATTAGCACTGAGTCAAACTATATTCATTTTCCTAATTCGTTCTTGGTTAGTCCTGTAATGCCCACATATAATATTGAAAGACTGTAGTTTTTTCCCCAAACTTGGTTGACTTTTTCTCATAAAGTGAATTGCAATATTTTCTATCATTTTATTATATAGTCTACTAACATTTTTGTAAACCACCATAGATTATTATCAAGTTTATGTAATGCTATGCTAATTTAAAAATATGATACCCAAAAACACTGCCAGAGAGTTTCTCTTCCTTAAAAATAAAAACCTAACGAGAACAGGTGGAAAGGAAGGAGGAGCAGAGGGGAGGAAGCCTCAGCAATCTATTTTCCAGAATTCTATGCATTGATAAGACATTTTATAATATGTCATAATGCTTTTTCTTCATAAAACACATATTTTGCTCAAGCTGAAATTTAGGTACCTCCATTGAATTTAGACAATTTTATAGTGTTAAAAGTGAATTTGTTAC